>JASSUY010009457.1:0-14118 GCA_032466535.1 Forpus xanthops | reverse complement strand
TTGGCATCAGCCCACCTCACAAGCATGTCAAGGTCCCTCTGGATGGCATTCCTTCCCTCCAACGTATCAACCGAGCCGCAGAGCTTGGTGTCATCAGCAAACTTGCTGAGGGCACACTCAATCCCACTGTCCATGTCACTGACAAAGATGTTTAACAAGACCAGTCCCTGAGGGACATCACTCGTTACTGATCTCCAGGTGGACATTGAGCCATTGAGCACAACTCTTTGCATGTGGCCATCCAGCCAGTTCTTTATCCACCAAGTAGTCCACCTGTCAAATCGATGTTTTTCCAACTTAGAGACAAGGATATCATGTGAGACAATGACAAACGCTTTGCACAAGTCCAGGTAGATGACATCAACAGCTCTACCCCTGTCCATCAGTCCTGTAGCCCCATCATAGGATGCCACCAGATCGGTCAGGCAGGATTTCCTGTTAGTGAAGCCATGCTGGCTGTCACCAAGCACCTTGTTGTTTTTCATGTGCCTGAGCATGCCTTCCAGGACAATCCACTCCAAGATTTTGCCAGGCAAAGAGGTGAGGCTGACTGCTCTGCAGTTCCCTGGCTCACCTATTTTTCCCTTCTTGAAAATGGGGGTTATATTTCCCTTTATCCAGTCATCTGGAACTTCACCTGACTGACAAGATTTTTCAAATATGATGGACAGTGGCTTAGCACCTTCATCTGCCAGCTCCTTCAGGACCCACCGATGGATTTCATCAGGTCCCATGGACTTGTGCACCTTCAGTTTCCTAAGATGATCTCAAACCAGATCCTCACTTACAGTGGACCCAATACTTCATTCTCGCTGTCCCTGTGTCTGCCTTCCAAGACTTGGGTGGTATGGTCAGGATATTTTCCAGTGAAAACTGAGGCAAAGAAGTCACTAAGAACCTCATCTTTCTCCAAATCCACGGTAGCCAGTTCTCACAATGGCTTCTGAAAAGGGCCCACATTGTCCCTAGCCTGTCTTTTATTTGCAATGTACATATAGAATCCCTTCCTGTTATCCTTAACATCCCTAGCCAAGTTCAATTTTAACTGGGCCTTAGCTTTCCTAACCTGGTCCCTAGCTTCCCACACAACATCCCTGTATTAGTCCCAGCTCTTCACCTATGTACTGCTCTATGCTACCCCATGACAGAGTACAAAAGCCATGAAACTTCCCGTAGATCATCATTAAAGTGTATCTTTTTAAAATAATAATTTTCCCTTGCATGTGATCGCAAATAAAAAATAACCTTACTTCTTTATACTTAAACATCCTAGAAAGGCTTCAGCAAACATTAGGCATATTAATGTAAGTACCTAAATGAAGGCATCTTCTGCTAGGTCTTTATGGTTATGCTCAATAAAAATCTAAGCAAAATAATGAAGGGACCTTAGTATCTGATTTAGGATAAACTTTTCTATATATATTTCCTGTTCCAAAGGTAATGTAATTCTTTTTTCCTTATCATGAACTTATATTGTATTAAATGTATCAAAGATTAGGAGATGATCAGAACTTTGTGGTAAGACTGTTTTTTAAAATGTTCAAATTTCTGTCATATTATTTGTTTTTTTAGAAAATTTGTCTGGAGTTACAGTATGACAGTAAGGTCGGGCTACTGAAAAATAAACATTAAGGAAAATGTGTGAGGTACCCACTTCTGTTAGTTACAGCTTTTTGTAATGGGAACCACTAACTGGTCAATTTTCATTCCAAAAATAATCAAAAAGATGACTGGCAATAATCATACATAAGCATAAGTTTTACCATACAAGTCTGCTGTGGAATATTGTGATATGCTATAGTGTATCAGTGGAAAATTTCACTGTTGGCTGCTACCAATTTACTGTTTGTTCAGGGAAAGTAAAAGTGGACTTGAATGAATGGCTAAACTGGCTAGGCAAAACTTGGCATGAAAATAAGTGAAGACTCTTACATTGCAGGCACTGAATAGCTCCATAACTGTAAAATAACTCAGCAGCACTCAAAGGAATTTAGCTAATTACTTGGAAAGAGGGGAGGGGAAAACATAGTAAGAAACTTGTGAGAAAAAAAATGTCAAAATGGATTCTGCAGCTTCTGCATTCCCCAGCTGTAATATCTCATCTTAAAAACCCATAAGTGAAAGATGAATAAATATACCTTTAATTCAAATGTGAGATCTACCTTGTGCATGTGCAAATTAAAAAAAAATCTACTATAATAGGAAAGTATACGAATTCTTTCAAGAGCAAAGGCTTCATAAAGTATGCAAGGTGCCACGTAGACTCATTTTATAACAAATAATAAAATGTAAGAGAAATAACTATTTTTATATATAGAATAAACAAGAAACAAGGATAGAAATGAGCTAAAAGGAGGAAAGGTTTCATGATTATGTGCTGCAATTTATAAAAAAAGATAACTTTTTTTGTCAAAGAAAAAAAATCTATTATTGAACAGTACTTGAAACAAGGAAAATAATTTTCACTGTATTTCAAGGAAAACATATGAAGATAACTAAGAAGAGATAGGAAAGTCAGAGCCTTGTTCTTTCCTGAATGAATGTCTGCTGGCAGATCTGAAATATCATCTTCTGGTTTAACAGTGCTGTTGTATCATTACTTACACTAAATGTTACTGTGAAACAGTGAACAGAAATCTTCATTACCAGGTATTTGAATTTCAATTAAAAATATAATAAAATAAAAAATAAAAAAAAAAAACCCACATGTGTTTTGTCTTCTTTTCCATTCCTCAAAATGAGATATTCTCCCCACTAGTTTCCAGAATTTGTACCAGGTCTCAAACATCCCCTGATAAAATAATTTTCAAAAATAAGCAAACCTTTTTTTTTTTCTTTTTTTTTTCTTTAACTGCACTTTGAGAAGTGACACTTCCAATAGCTTCTCTCTGCTACTTAACATGCTATTCCTTTTTTTTTCTGCCCAGAAGGTGCAGCTCTGCCTTCCCATTCAGCCCTTACCAGGCTCCTGCATCTTGCTGCAATGCAGCCTCAGTAGCGCCATCCTTGCACCCAGAATGTCAGGCAAGCACTCACACCATATCAGTGTGAACTGAAGGCATAGGAAAAACGTCTGCCAGACCCAGTTTTCCATCTGCTTGAGCCTTTTGTTGCCAGAATCCTTCTTCTCACCAGTGTGCAGGTTGCTACTGACACCAAAAGCATATCCCCCTTTCTACAGCCCAGTATGATTTTAATTGCTGAGGAGAGCTGGCATTTTCCTTCATGGGCTTGCCAATGCAGTTGCTCTCCTGCCTTTAAAATTATTTTACTGCTTAAGAAAGAAGCAGGCTACTCAAACGAAGCACAGGTGCAGAAACAGGAGCAAAAATAATGCTTCTTTCTAGAGAATTAAACCTATGTTATGTGGTGCACTATTTTATAGTACCACAGGGGAGCTTCACAGTTCTCAATATTGTCAGCTCCAATCATGGAAACACCTATTGCACGCCAACTTATCATAATAAAGTTATATTCAATGTACTTAAATATTTACAGGATAGGCTAAATACAGCCATTCTTCATTTCTTTCATGGTTATTTTAAAGTTACTACAGTTTTATCTCAAAAGCTTGATGATTAGCCAGGCCATCACTAGATCAGATCCTGGATTTTATTTACTGATGACATTTTTACCTTTTCCTTTTTTCTGTGGCTAGACTTTCAACATAGTATGGAAAAGACAACCCATCTCCTGAAGGGCTGAAGTAAAGAACGAAACTGAAAAGTATGTGAAAGAAAAATGTCTTGGGTATGCTTTATACAGGGGAATTGAAGAGACTGAACAATGTTGCCAACACTGTAGAGATTCAAGTTAAAAATGGGAACCAAATCCAGATCTTCTACATAATCTTGCTGTAGACACATGCCACGGTTTTAGAAAAGAGATAAACATTGGAGTACAGTTTTCTCAATCAGCTGCAATCTATTTAAAGTTCTCAGAGAAGCACAGCTGGACTTACAGTTTAAAGAATTTACAGTGATGTTTTTGCATGCTCTCCTTTGACACTACTAAAACCAACAGAAATACTTTTCCCAGGTCAAGTGTAACTTTTCCTAACCTTGTAAGTAATTCTGGAGAGTTTCTGTTTGAGTTCTAGAATAAGGTTAAAGTTGACTGTTATCGCATTATATTGCATAAGGATATCACATAGTGTAATTTTTTTTCCTTAATAGTCTTTGTGTGTCATAGGTGATTTACTCTCTAGTGAGTGTTGTTAGTGCAGCACATTACACACTTGGCTAGACCCAGTTCTTATTCATGGCTTATTATTTTTATTTTCAAGGATTAGACTAAGCCAGGCATAGAGGGTAGGTAAGAATTTTTATTCTCTTTCATACTGCTGTGCTTGAAGATATGCAACGGAGAAACACGTTTTTAAAAAGGTTGAATTGCAGAAACTTCACTTTTTTACGTAGATACTTGATACTAAACAGGAATATGAAAGAAGATTGAATCCTTCAGCTCCTTTGAGTTTACATCTGTGTCGTGCTTTATGGGTTGGAGAATATTTTGCAAGCATAAAGATGAGGAAAAGAGCTGTGAAATTCAATTACTATGCTTTGAAAAATTTGGAAATCTGTGCTGACTATCTAATAATGCAAAAAATAGTGACTGCCTCATTTTCCTTTCTGCAAAACACATACAATTTTTTTATCTTCCTGAAGTTATTTCTTTCTACCATTAAAAATAATAAAATCCTTCAGACATTTTAATTCTGCAAGCAAAGAAGAAACCTCTCTTCATAACATAAGAGATCTAAGAGAATACTTTTCACAAAATTTTAAAATCATAAACTTAATTTTTCACTTTCACAGACTTATCTGTGAAATCCGTCATTGCATGATAACTTTTTGGCTGATGCAAAGGATGTGATTGGAACTGAAAGCTATCCAGTTTTATTTATCCCTGCTTCTCTGATTTAAAATGAAGCCTGGCTGTGTGCAGATGATAACTGTGAGCAAAGGTTGACATCAATTGGAGCTGTAGGATGAGCTATCTCTGTGTGGGGGAAAATATCACCTTTCTTGAAAGATGCTGAGTGACACTGACAAAATAGACAAGGCGCTCTAGATCAATGACATAAAAATAGTTGTCATATAATGATTAGTGAACTACTGCTCATAATAGTCTCCTTCAATAGACTCCTCTGAGGATATTGTTTGATTATTTGAACACATCATAGCATTAATTATGGATAGGCTGAATTTTACAGTCTAATTTGTGTTTCTACAGTATGTGACATTTGAAAGCTTGAAGTAATTTTCAGTGTTTTATTAGGTGTTTGAAATTCAGTTTGTCACTTTTGCTTCAAACAGCAGCCTTTTAATTTAGTGCCTCTTTAGCGGAGTGGGTTTGATATGGAATAATCATTAGGGCAGTAACCACATCTACAGAAAATCTCACAGGAAGGTATCTATCAATTTTCCCCTTAAAAGAAGGAGCGTATTAACAGTCATAAATCTAGCCTAGTTCCTTTTTTAGCTGCAAAATGGAGGAGATTTATCTGACAGGAACCTCGGCTATCCTTAAAATCCACTGAACTATGGATGAATGAACTAGTTCAAGTGAAATACTAAAACAGTAAAATATTGAACATACATGGTGTTATGCATCAAAAGAGCTCAAAGTATTTAACAAAAATTAATCTCTTCTATGCATCTATCTATGCATCTTTCTACCCATTCATCTAAGATATGCTCAGTGAATTGTGATATTTGTACATTAGGAAATTAAGCCTTACCATTCACTCTTGAGTTGAAGAACTATTATCCCCTATCCTATGCAAAAGGCAAGACAAATAGAGATAGAAATACTAGGAAAGGTATGCAGATGCATTAATGATGTGTACAAAAAAATTTGAAAATCAAGCATCCAGCCTTAAGTGGTGGGATCAAGGATTCACCTCAACTCTTTTCCAGTGTTTGCAATAAGTCATCCTCCTGTTCCTTTATAAACAGTAATGACAAAAAGACACTGATGCTTTTTGTTTATTCTTTTTAGGATCAGCTGGCCTGTGCTTTAAGGGGTTTATTTCTCTCTACTGACTGAAATGGTAGGTCCGGTGACCAGATCAGAAGGAGGTGTACAGTAAATTCCTTCTCCTGTCCTATTTATACCAGATAGGCTCCAAGCAGAATGAACCTTGGTCCATTTTTAAGGTTTCTATTGAGAAACATTAGTCGATGACATTCACTCTTCCGTCTGTACTAGAACTGTTGGTGCCAACAGCAAAATGCCTGTTCTCCAGAAATCCGCATACTCAAGCAATTCAGTGTTTTACTTTGAATAATTTTTTTGACATTTCTTGAATCCAAAATTTTGTAGCAGAACTGCTGAAAGCTCTCAACAGATCTGAACTAGGAGATTTGGTGACATAAGACTTAATGATCCTCCTCTCCTGCTGCAGTACACAAGGCTCATAGCCACAACACCAGTTTTAATCTCTTGTTGCACGAGATCACAGTATGGATTCAATGATAACAGAATATGATCCTAGTTGCAGCAGGTAGTGACTCATAGTCACTTTGCAATCATTTATGTACTTACCTCTAAATCATCACAGTAACTCCAACTTTCAAAACAAAACTCGTTTTGAACAATATATCAATTGATAAGAAATCAAGAAGTGGCAAACATCTGCTTTTTTTTTTTTTTTTTTTGAATGAAATTGCTTACATATTCCATTTATAACTATTTAGGATAGCCTCTAGAATAGCTAATGAATTGCTGGAATGTGAAAGGCAGTCTGAACTACAAGACTTTGACATGAAAAATAAGTGTTTTTTCTCTGGGGCCCTTATTTAGATTAACACTATAAATACAAGTAATGATACTGATAAACAAGCTTCATCTATTATGCTTGTATGCAAAAAGAAACTATTAAATACACAGAAAAATATCAGAGCAACTGTGCAGAATGAAAGCTGAATTAATCATAATTCTTCACTTTCTTTTAGTTATGAACATGCCTCCCTTGTAGGCCATGTTTCTCTCTCTGAAAACAGATTAGCTCCTTTTTAATTGGATTTGGTTCAACAGGCTCAGATTGATTTGCTTCAGTTCCACGTTGAGGGATCACAACCATTTCCATTACTACTGAAATAATGTCCTTTAGCTCTGTTAATCAGAGGTGGGTTTAATAACACCCCTTACTACTCACATTGCCCAATGTTTCCTGAGTGAACAAGGATTTAGTGAACAGTGTTGATATCCGCACAATACATGTACAATTCATTTCCCTATTGATACAAACCATCTTCAGTTACATACTAAATGTTACCAAAGATTATTAATTTGCTCAAGCATTTGCCCTCCTGGAAATTATACATATTTGCCTGGAAGTTGTTTTTGGTTTTTTTTGGTTTTTTTTTTGGGGGGGGGGGGTGTTTGTTTTTTTTTGTTTATCGGTTGTGGTTGTTTATTGTTCACTTTTGATTTTGGTATGGTTTGGTTTGGTTTTGGTTTGGTTTGGTGTGTTTTTTTGAGAGGAGATCACCAGACAAGAATAGCAGGCATTTTAAGGGGATTTGGCAGTCATAGTCATCTGATCGAAGAGTATGCCTTCCACAAATCCCTTGGCTTCAGTCAGTGCACAGGAGGAAGTTGCTCAAGGCACCGACTTACATGGACTCAATCTAATGAAGACCTTTCACATGTTGCTAAAGCTGGAAGGCAAGCAAGATTTCAGTTGAGGATTATAAAAAAAAAAAAAAAGGATGACTTTTAGCTTTCATGAGATAATTAAATACATGAAACAAAACATGACCAAAATGTTTTCATGAGTGGTCACTTTCTTGATGCCTAGCCTGAGATTTTTGGCAACTGATTTGAATATTAGTTTATGTTTCACTGCTTAATTAGGAAATTAGTTGAAGCTGGATTTCAAAATGTTTAAAGCATATGGATTCTGTCAAAACTGAGTATTTACTTTTTACCTTCTCATCTGGGTATTTGTTCTTCCCCTCAAAAAATAAATTGAATAATTCTCCCTATTTTTAAAGTGCTGCAAAAAATAAATTAATAAGCACTTGTGAATGTCTCAGATATTTAAAAAAAAAGCATATGGGACAAATATAAATACTAAACAAACTGTGTGTAGTTTAACAGTGTATGACAAAGAAAGGCTGGAATTGTGATAGAATCATCCCATAAACTGAATAATTTAAACAGCAAAACCAGTACAGCCAGTGGGATGTGCCAAACAAAGAACATTGAGTGAGGATCTAATTAAAGCTACTCTTATGATGTATTAAATGGGCTGAAGTGAGATTGGACAGCTCCTTCAACATTTCCTAATATTTCAGATCTTACCTTTAACTTCTCAAAACTTATTTATTTTATTTAATTTTCTTTTGTAAATAAACACCAGAATTTAGGAAGATGACCATAAAAAGTGGCAATGATCTTGTTCTCAGCTTCTACAGTCACTATAAAGGCTGAGGTCATGCAGCTGAATTCCTGTATATTAAAAAAACTTTTCAGATGGAAATGGAAGATATTTAAATTATTTTCACATCCTTACCTTGTAAAGTTATGGCTTGCTAAATATTTTGAGGAAAGACATTTGTTCCTCATCATTTGTATCTTTCATCAGATAATGATTGTAGCTTACCATTTATATTGAAAATTGTGCTTCTTCATACATGCATGCAAGATAGCAATACATTTCTCAGACTCTGTAGCCATCCATTTGCATATGTCTGAGGTTACACTTCTGTATTTTGGAATCCCTTTTGTTTTGTGCTCTTTAAATATTCTGTCTAACAATTTTGTTGACAAGAATGTTGAAGGGGAAAAAAAATGTGTGAATATTCACTTAGAGAAGCATGTTTGGGATGGAGAACTACTGAGCAATACAGCTCAGATTCTAAAATCATACATCTTATGCAACTGGGGAACAAAAACATTCTAAGTGATGTCTGTTGTCATTTAAATGCCTTAAATTTGAATGCCAAGTATGCCAATAATCTGCTTAATAGGAAATATTTGTAGAAACTATTCAGCAGCTATCTGAAAAAAGCAAGAAATTCCACACAAATATTAGTTCTCAAGGGCAATCTTTGCAGAAAAGAAAAATAGAGTAATAAACAGGCAAATATATGATTTACTGATAATTAGGTGCATATATAAATCATATCAATAAAATTCTTCTTGAGTTTTTTCAGAGGGAAAATAAAAATGGTAATTTACAGCACAAAGTTGAGAAATTCATTAACAAGTGTCATTGTTTAACGCACTTTCGCAGTTTTCTCACTCTCCCCTCTTCCCCCTGCTCCCAGCAGGATGGGGAGGAGAATCAAAGGAATGCAACTCCTACTGGTTGAGAAAAGAACAGTCCAGTAAGTAAGGTATAACACAAATCACTACTGCTACCACCAATAACAATAATGACAAGGGAAATACAGGGGAAGAGAATACAACTGCTCACCACCGATACCAAGCTCGACCGAGCAGTGAACCCCACACTTTCAGGTAACTGCCCCTAGCTTTACATCCTGGGAGTGATGTGCTATGGTATGGAATACCTCTTTGGTAGTTTGGGTCAGGTGTCCTGTCTCTGTTCCCTCCCGGCTTCCCCTCCTCCCTGGCAGAGCATAATGCTCAGACAGTCCTTGGTCAGACTAAATATTTCAGCAGTAACTAAAAACATCAGTATTATCAGGGCTGCTCCCAGGCTGAAAGTCAAAAACACAACGCTGCACCAGCTACCAAGAAGGGGAGAAATGACTGCTACTGCTGAACCCAGGACAACAAGCAATCCAAATTTCTTCACTAGTGAGCAAATTAATTTTAATTTATTTCAAAAGAAAAACTGCAGGATGCAAATCTGTTAATATACCTAAAACAAAAGCAAGGCATTCACATGTCAAGCAGGTGAAAGATGTTCAGTGTATCATAGAGGGAGATATTTGGGAAACATTCCTTCCAGGAAGGTCCTTTGTAAGTAACAGCCACATTTGCTGGCTCTCCTCTGACACTCTCAACCTGCGTTTTGCACCGTAGGACCTTGCCTTCCAGCTGTAATTCAGATCTGAAGTGAGGCTGTATCACTAGAGTAAAATGCTAGGGCAAGAGAAAAGTGTGTCTCCAAATGACTAATCATGAAGCTCCTGAATATCAGGATATTAATACATGTGAATTGTTTTACCTGATCCAGTATAATTTGCACCCTTGCATATTGCATATGGCATGTGCTAAAGGCAAAATTCTCCAGGAAGACTTAAAATGTCACTGGGAAAGGAGGAAGCATGAAAACTGATCTGAATTCCATACACTGATGTATGAAGACAATAGCTTGGAACTGTTTTCCTTACAAGTGAAGGGATTTGGATGACTTATTAATAAACTGACCTGACTTTAGTTGTTGGTGTTTCTATGGTGATGGGAAAAGAATGAAGCTTTGAAGATTCTGCGAATAGATTCAGGACAATTTAGAAAACAATTGGGAGTTTCCCTATTTTAAAAAATGTGCTTTCAAAGGGAATTGTTTATTAAAACAAACAAACAAAAAAAAAAAATCTTAATTAGATTTATGATTCCAGTGATAAACTGAAAATGTTAATATGGCAACATCTACTGCTGTGGACATTGATAGCAAACCATACATTCTAATTTTAATTTATTTCCCCAAGTAACATTATTGTTATTAAATTGCAGAATTTATTGGGTTTTTTAACTGTTCTCTTGATAAAATTAGCTAAAAGGCAACTTTAAAGAACACTGCTGAGCTTTCTTCATGTCTTTTCTGTCCCTGCTGTTTTATAAAAGTGACATGAGTATTTTGGAGTCCCACAAATTTTTTTGTATTTCCTGGGTTTCCATGACAATAAACTAAATTAGGATATTCTTAATCCAGTATAGAGGAAACTATTATATGGGCAAATCTGAAAAGCTGTATTTCATATAACCTTTCAATAAAAACTGTTACCTTGAAGTCAATTATGGGAAATTATTAAACCTGGTTGAATAAAAGCACTAAAATTAAAATAATACAAATGGTCAGACTTACTATTAGAGTGGTGAGGCACTGGAACGGGTTGCCCAGGAAAGTTGTGAATGCTCTATTGCTGGTGGCTGTTCTCGGTTCAGCAATGGCAGTCATTTTTTCTTTTTCATAGCAGCGGGTGCAGCACTGTGTTTTTGGTTTTCAGCTTGGGAACAGTGCTGATAGCACCAGTGTTTATAGTTATGGCTTAGAATGTTTAGGCTGGCAGAGGACTTTCTGAGTTTCATGCTCTGCCAGGGAGGAGGGGAAGCCGGGAGGAAGTCAGGAGGAAGCAGAGACAGGGCTCCTGACCCAAACTGACCAGAGGTATTCCATACCACAGTACGTCATGCCCAGGAGCTAAGAAGGGAGAGCAGAGGCCCGGAAGGGGGGGAGGGGATACTGCGTGTCTGAGCCTGGTATCAGGTGATGGGGGGCACTGCTTGGTTGGGCTGGGTGGAAATTAGTTGGTGAACTCTTGTATTCTCTCTTTGTATTTGCCTTATTATGTTTATTACTGGGGTAGCAGTAGTGATTTGTGTTATACCTTAGTTACTAAACTGTTCTTATCCCAACCTATGGGAGTTGCATTCTTTCGATTCTTCTCCCCATCCCCCCAGGACTGGGGAGGAATAAGGGAGGAGTGAGTGAGCAGAACTATGTGAGGGCCTTAAATCATGACAGTGGCATTCAAGGCTGGGTTGGACAGAGCCTCGGGTGTCATGGCTTAGTGGGAGGTGCCCTTGCTGGTGGCAGGGGGTGTTGGAAGTAGATGATCTTAAGGTCCTTTCCAACCCTAACTATTCAATGATTTTATGATTCTATGATGAATGGAAATGAAGGAATTGGTAGCATCTTTTATGTACTGATTCAAAAGTAAATATTTATTTCTTAATCTTCAAAAGATTTGATCCAAGTCTATCTTTGTGATAACTAGCCTAAATCTGCTTAAGCCTTTAGGCAACTAAGTTTATTTCAGTTTATATGCACAAAGCCACCTGCATAGTGATTCTCCTCCCAGCAAGCAAGCTCTTCAGTGATATCAAATCAAAGCCCTGGAGATGAGGAAATAAAATTTTTAAATATGGTGTTCTTCCATTTTTCACCATGCTTTCAGATCTACAAGAACACAAAGATGTAACCAGTTACAGGGAAACTGTGGCTGAAATCTCTACATCAAAACAAGAAGGGGATTATAGTCCTTTAGAAGCACTATTAGACTATTCAAAGATCTTGTTTTATTTTTTACATGTGAAATTAATACTGCAGCACTCACCTTGGGATCATTGCTATTGAGTTTGAGGAAAGAGGGGCAGGGATGCTTATGCAACAAGTGCTTTTTCCATTCAGTTTTTAGGGTATTTTCATCTGATGCCTAGAAACCATCTGTACCTCTTAGGGGTGAGTGCTCTGCTGTAGCATCATATGTGCTTTCCATGGTTCAAAGGATTTGTTAATACTTAATTGGTCTAAACAAAAAGAATAGTTTTCAAATGAGAAATTGAGAAAACCAGAAAAAACTTCTGCAGTTTGACACAGACTGACATATTTGACATCAATAATGTAATGAATGTTCCTTTTCCAGTCATGAGCTCCAGGACCTGAGTAACGGCATATAAAACTGTGTAAAAACACCTCCTAATACTTGCTGTTCACTTGTACCTGAACTGATCTATGGGAGAAGCCTGTTTTGGGATGTAAATCATTATGATAAACTATACTACAGGAAAACAGTGCCACAAACACTTCTGGAGCATAAAATCATTCTCCCCTTTATTTCCTACTGATTGCCTTCATTTCACCAACCTCTGTATCAATGCTTCAGCTACTATGACTTGTCACTTCAGATGACTCTGGTTCTCCTCCTTGGCAGCATATCACAAATATATGTTGCAAGCATTATAAACCCTAAATTTTGGGCAGTTTCAAGCGGATGGAATACAATATACTAGCATCTACTGGATATTTTCCTGTGCTATCAAGATATGCTGAGGACACTGAGAAAGCAAGTTAAGAAAATTACCTAATATGAACCAACATTTGGTGGGAGATTAAAGAAGGTTCTCCAATCTGTCAATACATTTGCATTATGAGACAGCAACTTTGAATGAGCTTCTATGCTGATGTTACATTATTGCATGGGGCAGGTTAAGTAAGTATCTATAAGCTATTAGATGAATATGGTATGATCTAGTACATCCAGTTCAGTTCTAGCAGTGAATAATTCTTTTTTACTACCTGAAGGGAGGTCATGTGTAATCGCAAGACATCTGTGATTCTAATGAAGAAAGAACATGAAAGGCAATTTTAAGGAGCACAAAATATTGATTATAAGTAGACACAGAAACTCTCATTGTCTCTTCAATAGAGTTTATTTTATAGCTTGAAAATACCAGGGCCTTAACCCTCTCAGTTTCAGATGAGAAATTTTGGGAGGAAAAAAAGGCAGTGAGAAAACTACTTTGAAGAATATACATTCTAATTCGTCCTGGTGAATATTATACAGTGACATTACAATGGTAATATGATAAATATCTGTGCAAACTGAAGGCTGGGACTCGAAAACACTAACTTTACAGTACTAAAGTTGTTTTGATTAAAATAGTAGTTTATCTCCCCGTCTGAAGGGCAGACGCGTATAACTTATTTTCTGTGTCCAGAAACTCAACTGTGTTGTTTAGTTATCCAGAAGAAAAATAAATATAAAGCACAGAAGATTAAAAAGAAACCACTGAGTTATAATGGGTGAACTGTAGATGAATTTTATTTATTTACATAACTTTTCTGTAAACAATTGCAAAAAAAAAAAAAAAAAAGCCTTTTTTTTATTTTCATGTACTTTCATTTAAAGTTTCACTTAAAGCTACAGACCATTAATTAGTGGTGGTCCTCAGAGATGGCTGGTGGGACCAGTCTTGTTCAACATCTTTGTCAGTGACATGGACAGCGGGATTGAGTGCACCCTCAGTAAGTTTCCAATGACAATAAGCTGTGTGGCTCTGTTGATACACTGGAGGGAAGGAATGCCATCCAGAGGGACCTTGACACGATTGTGAGGTGGGCTGATGCCAACCTGATGAAGTTTAACCATGACAAGTGCAAGGTCCTACACCTGGATCAGAGCAATCCCA
>JASSUY010009456.1:0-17451 GCA_032466535.1 Forpus xanthops | reverse complement strand
CCCCATGGACACGCCCCCCGCGTGGACACGCCCCCGTAAGCCACGCCCCCTCCTCCGGATGAGCCGCCGGTGCCCCCTGCTGGCCGGCTCCGCTTAGCACCTCCCCTGGGCATCGCTCGGACACCCCAAAACATCTCCCCCCACGAGCATCTTTGTCCCCAGAAATCACCATTTATCCACTCCGGGCATCCTTCCCCCCTCCAGCATCTGGAGCACCACTCAGAAGCCCCCCAAACACATTTCCCCCCCGACAACATATTTGCCCCCCCAGCAGCATCTGTCCCCATCCCAAAATACATTTCCCCTCGACAACACATTTACCACCTCAGCAGCATCTGTCCCCTCCAAACAGATTTCCCCTCCACAAACACTGGAGTCACTTCCACTGGAAGCACTAAGAAGCACTGGGAGCACCAGGAAGCACTGTGGCACTAGGAAGCATTGGGAAGCACTGGGGCACTAAGAAGCACTGGGAAGCGCTGGGAGGCACTGGGAGCACCAGGAAGCACTGAGGCACTAGGAAGCATTGGGAAGCACTGGAAGCACCAGGAAGCACTGAGGCACTAGGAAGCATTGGGAAGCACTGGGGCACTAAGAAGCACTGGGAGCGCCAGGAAGCACTGAGGCACTAGGAAGCATGGGAAGCACTGGGGCACTAAGAAGCACTGGGAGCACTGGGAAGCACTGGGGCACTAAGAAGCACTGAGGCACTGGGAAGCACTGGGACACTGGGTCCTTCAGCTTGATTTTCTCATATCTTAAAAGCCACAGGGATGGGTATCTCCAATTCATCCCAGTCACAGTTCTATTTCTCCTGATTTTCCATCCCCTTCCCTGAAGAAAACTTCCATCAGCAGTGGGATTGGCAAGAAACATGGAATTTCTGCCCATCTCCTAAGGAATATCAGATGGAAGAAGGAATCACTCAAAGTACCCATGGAATTCTTTTGGGATGGTAAAAATCAGCTCCAAAGAGATACAGCAGGATGTATAAATGATACCTAAGGGATGGCTGTAAGGTCAGGGATGTGATGGGAAAGGTGAAAAAAAAACAAGCTTAAATTTAAGGCCAGGAACTCAAACCAACTTAATTTTCCCTCTTGAGGCTCCCACATTTCTAAATCCCTCCTTCCAGCTTATCCTCCTCAAAACAAATCCCATCCAGAAAACATTTTCAGATAACAGCAACATTTGTGCCTCTTACTTGAAAGCAACCTCTGAAAGACATTGACCTCCTCTGGGCTGGTCATTGGAATTGTGTTGCTGGGACAACCAGAGGAACTCTGAGCATTCCCCTGATCCTTTGGAGATGCTGGAGCAATGATTTATGGGAATTTCTTGCCTTGTAAATCAGCTGACGGGATGGATCTCCTTGCTCTCTTCCTCATTCCTATTCCACGGAAGCGAGCAAAGACAAGGAGCCATAAAGCTGTCGCTGCTTGTTTCAGCCAGCTGGGAACACCGGGAAAAAATAGTTCAGGATTTATAGGAGCTGGAGAATTTGAATCTGAAAGCTAAGGGAAAGGATGGGAACCCATCCACTTGGTGTCAAAGGACGATGGGATCGTCCACGCTAGGCATCCCATCTTGGAAATTAGATGGAAAGAGGGCAGGGCTGTTTCCTCCAGTGCCAGCAGTATCTATCATCCCAAGATCTTTCCTTGAGCACTCTAAGATTACTTCTCCAGCATCCCAAGTTCACTCCCTGAGCATCTTCCTGCTGTAACAGGTCACCCCTGATGAGCTTGTTTTGATCTGATCTCACCCTGCCACCCTCAGCCTCCACCATCTGCAGGACAGGGATGCTCAGCAGCATTCCTGCTGGGATGCAGAGCCAGCTCCAACAAGGGGTCCAGTGGACACCAACCTACTCTTCCTGTCCCTAGACCACCCTCCAGTGACCACAATCCAGGGTTGCAGGTGGTAGCCAGCTGGAAGAGATGCAGTTTGTATCAAATGTTTGTATCAAACCCAGACTGAAATGAAGGGATTTCCCAGTTTTTAACTATTTAGCTCCTGGAGGATTCCTATTCAAGCTGATTTCCCTCTGCTTGCGGTACTTCCCATACACACAGGCCAATTCTCTTCTTCAATATGTTTAGTTTTACCTCTGCACATGATTTTCCTGGGAACAATAAGAGAGTAAACCCAAGATTTATGGCACTGAAGAGATGGCATCGTGCATATTAAATAGTCTCAGGCACACCATGATGCTACACTGACTTTACAACTACTAACAGATAAATAAACAGTAGAATATCATGAAAGGCTTTATTGATAATCCATAGGGACAAGGAGGATGTATTAAGAACAAGTGGTCAATGCCAGGATAGCTTGATATTCCCAGAGGTTTTTCCATGAGATTAAATAAGATTAAATCTTATTTCTTGTGCAGGATTGATGGATCAATAATAAAGCTAAAGCCAAGAGAAGGGATTTTTCCCTGTTACCTCCTGCCAAGCAGCCAGGATTTACTGGGAAGAAATGGGATTTCTCTCACACTGGCTGAGCAGGGGTTAATGATGGCTCGTTGAGCCGGGAAAGCACTCTGGGGTCCTTCCAGAAGGAAAAATGCTGGATAAATGGCAGGTTATATAGATTTTGATTAGAAAATCCCCGCTGCCAACTTCCTCCTTTTAAATGTTTCATTTCAAGGCATAGTAAGTCCACGGCTGGCTCCTGCTGCTCCTTCAGGCTCTGCCATGCAAAGTTATTGTGAGCATCCAACTGACTGATCCTTTCCCAAGCATTTTCAGGGATAAAAGGGAAAAAAAAGGAGGATCTGGATGTTTAAAGCCACTTACCTCCAACACTTGAGCAAGCTTTGGAGTCTGCTTTCTGAAGGCAGTATCAGCCACTTGAGATAGTGATGGGCTAGAGGGATACACACCAGGACGAATAAAACATGTAAATAATCATAAAACTACACCTTGTCCAAATACTGTAGGAAAAAAAATGGGATTAACCAACGGAATAAGCCAGGGAAAGCAACAACACTCCCCTCCCAACTTATTTCACTTGTATATCTGCAGTACTTGGGTACCAGGCAGCCAGCAAAAGTAATGTGGCGATGCTGAATCCTACCCTTTTAAATTTTGGCTCCACCTGAGATGTTTCTGCACCTTGGCTGGGCTTCAGCATCCCTTCCCCATCCCCGTTACGGATCAGTCCATGATGGGAGTTCAACCTCCACCCTCAGCATCTCCTTACCAAGCAACACAAGCCAGCACCAGAGCAGCTTTGGAGGAGCCAGCGAAGGGAGAAGCAGGGAGACGATCACAGCTCCTTAAAGATGCAAATTGAGAAGCAACCATCATAACAAGGAGCTCTGTTAATTCTCTTACGAGATGCAGATTTTAATGCTGACTTTTCCTAGGCTTATTTGTTTTATTTAGCAATAAATTTAATACTGGCTCCCTGAAGCAAGGAGACAGATGGACTATAAACTTTGAATTTTGAGAAGCTCTACTTCCTTAGGTTAGTGTCATCTTTGATCTCTCCTGAAATTACATCTAGGGAAGTTCGCAGGGATTGAATTCTGCTTTTTTACAGCCCCCAAAGCCATTTGATTAGCCGCCTTTGAATTTATCTTTTGCACAGGTTACCCAAAAGGATCTTAAATCCTGTCTAAATGATTCATAGCCTTGGCTGTTGGAGGCATCTCAGAGACTTGCTAATGGACTTGAGAAAACCAAAGCACTACATAACATCTCCTCTGCAGGCAAGGGGAAGTAAAGTAAGTGCTATGCACCTTTTGGGATGCAAAGCTCTCTAGATCCAAGACCAAAACCCCAAAGCTGAGCAAAAATAGTACCCTCAGAGAACATTAGGCAGCCAGTGAATGGTTTTGGAAGGACCACGAAGTCACAACACAGCAGAAAGGACTCATCTAAATACACAATAACATCCTTTGTACCACTGACTGTGAGGTGTGTGAAAATCCAGACTTGAACTGTGGGGTATAAGACCCACATCCCACATGCTCCAGAATCCAGGAGTGGAGATCTAAGGGCAATACCATGACATAAGGAAGGAAATTAAATCTAAAAGAACAAAACCCAACAAAAGCAGAATCATTTCCAAGCTGCTGCCTGGGGAACTGGAGGGAAAAATTGATCCACCGTAAATGAAAAAGGGTGGGAGCAAGGAGCCAAGGAGGAAAGGATGATTCAAACACCAAACAGGCTTGGCTCCCAAAAACAAATCCTGCCTGAACACCTTGGGGACCATTTCAGTAGATGCTCACGGTCACCCAGCATCCCACCATGGATGCGTGCTGCCATTGCCCAGCCCTTTCCAATAAGGAGACGTTACTGACCGCTCGATTACGATTGAATTACTACGGATGAACTTATTATGGGCACATTAAAGTCTAATGAGTGGCTGGTGATTAATGTCATTATGAGGAATACCAGAAGAACTAATGATGATGAGCCACTTAAAGTGAAGTGTCAAGGGTTTATTATCGATGACTCCTCAGTTTCCTGCCTAAAAACTCTTGAGTTGGAAGGAGGAAGAATCTGACAAAGGTAAAGCAAAAGGTTTCCAAAAGCGACAATGCAAGAAGGTCCCATATTAAAACTCATTTAAGCATAAGATTGATGGGAAATAGAATTTCCTGGAGAAATATGTGGGAAATTAGAAGTTTCTTGCAAAAAAACATCTCACCATGTGCTTTAACACCTTTGGGAATGCCTTTATAAAGTAAAATTTAATTCTCAGCATCTCCTCAGACCTGTTCTTGCCTTTCTTTCACCCCTTGGCCTTCTGACATTCATTTTCTATCAGTTCTTTGCCTCCTTCTTTTTTGGATGAAGCTTTGCCTGTGCTCCATCACTTGCAGGGAGGGCTTTACAACCCAATTTAAGTCTCTCTGGAGGTTTCTCACCTCCTTCCCCTCTTTGGCTGGATCAGATTTAGTTGCAGTATCACTGAGGGGTGTTGACCCCATGAGAAAATGTCACCCCATGTGGGCATGATGACATTTAAGCATCACCAGAAAATTACTATAGGACCTTTATCTGCAAGGAAATCCCTCTGCTTTAACTTTGGAGAGCCAAGTATCAAAAAGCCTTTACTTGCACTGAGGTACAAATGTACTGGACTGAATTAAAATTGCATCTAATACAAAAAGCCACCACAGCCCTCAAAAAACAACCAACTTCCTCCCACCTGGCAACATTTTGAACAGAGACACACAGTCTTCCTTCACCCACCTTTTCCAAGTGCTTCTTAGTTGGGGTCAGACTCATCCCACCATGGGAAACACATTTGCTCCTCCACTTCCCACCAACCAAAGCCTTTCAGGGCTTTTAGAGGCATCTCCTCTCGGTGGGATGGGTTTTTCCCTTTCAAAAGTGACTTCATATCCCATTTTATTACTTTCTGAGTGTTGCAGGGTTTGTTCTCTTTGAAGTCTTACATCCTCATTTCCCGTCAGGACGATTAAAATTGATTTCCGCCATCAGCAAGAGAAAGATAATCTGAAGTGGGCTCCTGAGGGAGAGAGCCGAATCCCCACAGAGCCATTACAAACCCTCTCCTATTATTTTAACTTTCTTTTCTTTGGGATTTCTCTCTGGAAAAGGGCAACTTAGCACTTCTCGGCCATATGTGTGCTCTGAGAAAAAGGGGGAAACTCTTGTAACCTCCCCTATTTCCACTGCAGAAAGCGGACATGGGGATTTAAATAGCTCTTGTTTACCACCACCACTCACCCAGAGGTATTTTTAGAGGGGTAATCAGATCCACTTGACGCCTTCACTTGGCTTTCTTCGGCTCTGCATCCTCCAGCCCCAACCCTGCACCTGTCCTGGTTTGTATCCAAGCAAGGCAAAAGAGGATGGGGTGTTCTTTCCCAATTGCATTAAGCTGGGTGATTCCTGGTGCTTCCTTGCAGGAGGAAGAGGATGAGATTGAGGCTGGAAAATCATCTCCACGGTGTAAAATCTCCAGCTGACACGGAAGACATGAAAAGAATGGGCATGGAGGGCAAGCAGTGCTCAGGGATCCAGCTGTGAATGCCTTCACCCACTTTCTAAATCAACTAAACCTGTAATAGCCCAAATTAAAAATAAATTAATACCAATTAAATATTTTTTAATATTTTTTAAAATCTATTAAATAAATGTAAACATTAATTAAATCAACTAAACCCTGAACAGACGAAATAATCTCCAAAAGACACCAAAACCACCTCTAAAATAGAAATGTCATCTTTCCAGGCTGGAGGATCTCAGGGTCTTGCCCCTGTTCCACTCCCGCACTGCTTTACAGCAAATCCATAAGCAAATTTATGCAAATTAGGGTGGGGGGTGTTGGTGGCTCCTATTGCAATTAAGTGGGAAATAATGAGCTTGTATCAACGCTTCAAGACCTCAGCTTATCCCAGCCACCATCCCAGCCCACAAGCCACCCCAAGAAGGAGGTCCCCAGCCAAGTCCCCACCATCCGATCGATGGCACCTCCATCATCAGGCTGAAATACCTTTACAAGGGAGTAATTTAACGCCATCCCCAGCTTAAGCTCCATATCTACCGGGCGTGAAATTAGTTCCAGCAAGCTGCAAATTTGCTGCTAATAAAAATATTTAGCAATTCGCTGGTCTTTAAATCAGGAGCAGAATATTTTCGTGCTTGCATCAACGCCTGTTCTTTTCCCATTCTAATATCTGAGCATCAGGGAGCTCCAGCCATAAACCTGCAAGTTTTACGACTGCGCAAAGAGTTCTAAATCAATTCCCCCAGTGCTTCCAACCTTGCCACTGAGGGGCTGATCGTTTCATATCACTTGATATGAGACATTATTGGTCATTGTGGTCACCAGGATGAGCTGGGCATGGTGGATTTGTGGGGTTTTAACTCAAAAATAGGCCATCTTGACCCTAGGGCCTGCTCCTTGAGTGGCATCTTACAAAGGAGCTTTGATCCATGTGATCCTGCCTTGCAGCCCGTGAAGGAAGGTGATCTCTCCGTCCTCCTGGGCCAAGCATTTAATTAGCCTCAGCACTAATTGCATGCCTCTGCCAAGCTCATTTTGTCCACTTCCAACATCAGGATGCTTTTCCGTGCCTTTGCCAAGAATCACCACAATTCCCTGATCTTTTCCTTGGAAAAAAACACCCAAGGTGATGAAGCATCCTTCATATCATTCCTCATCTGATGCTGAGACAAAGAAGAGGGTGTTTAGAATGATGTGTTTGGTTGCAGATGGGTTGAAGAAATTTCTCAGGAAGGTCTTGCTTTGGAAATATCACACTGATGAGGTTGGTTTTCCTGGCTACCATCTCCCAATTCCTTAGCTGTGTATTTACAGCCTGAGCTCAGAGAAACCCACGGCCCTACTGAAATACCATATGTGCCACATAAATAAATATTATAGGGATATGTTGGGCTGCTGGGAATCATTTCAACTCCAAATCTTAGTGCTTGAGTTACCATCAGCCCAACTGTGCTGGATACAATCGATGGGGTTAAAACCAGCAAGGAACATGGCTCAAACCTGATCACTGGATGTGATTGCTGGGGCATAGATCAGATTTATTCCTAGACTTCTGGTCAAACATCTGGGATGCGGTGTGTTTCCGCATCAGGTTCAATAGCTGGATGATTCCAGCTCTGTGCTACAACCACTTGAACTTGCTTGACATTGTCATTCTAGCATCAAGAAACTACCAGGTATCACCAAGAGGAGATGAAGGAGAAAATAAAAAGTGAAAAGAGCCAACTGATATGGGAACAGGTTAAAGATGGCATTGTAAGTTCTGTGGATATAAGGTAGAAGGGAAAATTCAGTAAAGGAAAAGCCTTGTTGGCTGATGCACAAAGATTATCTTCAGATATCTTTAGAAAATATTAGCTTTTAGGTGGAAAGCAAAAGGACAGAAGAGGAACAGCAGAAATATCCCTTTGAAAACAGGGCTATGTAGAAGAAATTTGGGGGTTTACAAACTATTAGGGTCCAAAAATGCAAAAGAAAGGGGAAAACAGGAAAAAACAAAGGGAGATTCTCAAACAATAGGAGCAAATCTGATGAGGGCCTTAGTGACATGGGTTGGTGGTGGCCTTGGAAGTGTTGGGCTAAAAGTTGGACTTGATGATCTTAAAGGTCTTTTCCAACCTGGTTGATTTTATGATTCATTTATAATTTCTGATTGCCAACAGGAGCAGGGAGCATGGGAATAACAGAGAAGGGGTAAGAAGGTGAAGATGGACATTGCCAACATGGGGTTTGCAGAGAAAAAGACCTCCCTTTAGAGGGATTAATGGCACAAGACAGTGCAGGAAAGAGTTTGCTATCAAACACACACTTTTAATGTGTTGGCAGCAGGTTCCTACTCGATGCCAAGTGAAGGCAGGTGTTGGAAACAGTCTGTGCTCTATTTGCTCAACTGGTGGATGTCACGCTGGTGACTTTGATTTCATCGCAGGAAAAGGCAGGTCGATGCCACACAGCATAATTAACCACCAGTTTATTCCTCCCATTGAAAGGAATGACAGAAAGAAAACAGCAGGTTTTTACTTCATTTTATGCAGTCAAGGTGTTATCAGGCTTCAAGGAGTTGAGAGGAAAAATTGACTACATCATTTTATGCTTCTTTTCCAGGTTAACAGGTAGATGAGTCCTGAGAACCAGCATAAAGTCACCATCAAACCACACCGGCCAAAGAGTGACAGTCAAGATGTGACAGGGAAGAAAGAGGGTTTAAAAACAGGCAGAAAAATGGGTTTTAAATGGAAATCCCTCATGTCTGGGCGTTAAAGGGTACTCAATGCATTGACAAACCTCCTTTGCTTGGCTTGGTGGCCCTTGACCCCCAGTATGGTTGTCCCACAGCCACATAAACACTGCTGTCATCAGTCTGTATTAACCAAACCTGCCTGATTTTAGCCCTAAATA
Source organism: Forpus xanthops (assembly GCA_032466535.1). Lineage (NCBI taxonomy): Eukaryota > Metazoa > Chordata > Aves > Psittaciformes > Psittacidae > Forpus > Forpus xanthops. Next base: position 8,553 of record JASSUY010009456.1, on the reverse strand, counting down.
ACCTGAGGGTGCAGGCAGCTGAATTTATAGGATGTGGGGAACTGAAACTTTGTTCAGACAGTGGTGCTCCCTGCAGCAGGGTGGGCAGGAGCCTGTGCAATGAACAACGCTGTGTTAACCAAGCACTGATCCATGTACAATGGGATAAGGGGAGGGGGAATCACAGAATCAACCAGATTGGAAAAGACCTTTAAGATCACCAAGCCCACACCTTTATGTACCAAGGTCACCACTGAGCTATGTCACTGAGGGCCTCGTCTACATGGTGTGTGAACGCTGCCATGGACGGTGAGTCCTGCGCAGCCCGTTCCAACGCCTGAGCATCCTTTCAGTGAAGGGTCTTGTGAGCTCTCCGTACGCACGACAGCCGGAACGAGAACGGGAACGCGAACGGGAACAGCAACAACGGACACCAGCGGCGCGCCCCCGCGTGTGGCAGCGTGGGAAAAATCACTTCCCCGCGTCTCTCAGCCAATAGAAAGCGGCGGAAGAGCGGCGGGCGGCGCTGATTGGCTCTCCCGGCGCTGAGCACCTTGGTTGCTAGGGGGAAGCAGCGGGGCAGGATGGCGGGCGCTGCGCTGGGGCTGGGCCCCGGCGTGCTGGTGCTGCAGGTGCTGTGGGCGCTGGCGCTGGTGCTGTGCCTGGTGCTGTCCCGAGCCGCCGGCCGCGCACGGTGAGCATCGCGGGACGGGGCGGGAGGCAGGGCAGGGCCGGGTGCTGAGGCTGCTTCCCCGTCCCCTCCAGGTTCACCGTGGTGCTGGTGGCGGTGGGAGCCGCTGTCCTCAGCGCCGCGCTGCTGCTGTTCCCGCGGGAGGAGGAGCGGCCGAGCACCGCGGCAGTCTATGAGGTGAGACCGCGGGCAGGAGGTGTGCGGGGCGGCGCCTGGGGGGGACCGCAAGGGGAGACCCGAGGCCCCAGGGATGGGCTGGTACCTCTGGATGGTCCATAGGAATGAGCCTCTACCTTCGGGTGGTTCATGGGGATGAGGCTTTACATCAGGATGGTCCATGGGAATGAGCCTTTACCTTGGGGTGGTCCATGGGGATGAGCCTTTACATCAGGATGGTCCCAGGGTTGAGCCTTTGCATCAGGATGGTTCCTCTATGCAGGAGTCGCCCTCATGCTCTTGTCCTTCCCATCTCAGCCCTGAGCTCCAGCAGCTTCTGCTCCTCCTCTGCCATCCCTTTTCCAGCTTGGTCCGTGTGTTTTCCATGCTCCCTCCTGCCTCCATTGCCCAGCACACCCTGGATATTTTCCCCTCTGCAGCCTTTCACTATCCTCCTTCTCTGCTTTTGCATTCTAGAGCCTGGTAACTCCTCCTCAGCCCTCTTACAGGTCATTCCCGCACTCAAGCATGGAGCCGTCTGTGTTGTCAGGCACAGGGATTTCTCCCCTCAATTTTGGGTTACATCAGCCTGTCTGAGCTTCCCCAGGGCTCCTGGGGCTTTGAATACACAGTTTACTGATGTTTTAGGTGCCATTTCCTCTGTTTGCTTATTAATGCACATTAACTATTGCTCTTCTAGACGCTTGGTCTGTGTCAGTCCCAGTTAAAGACACTGGGAAGTGTTTTGTCTTTTCTGTGCCTTGCTCTTGTAAAGGTTGGAAGTGAAATGAAGGGCAGTTGAGTGCATGTGTGTGCCCAGGAGGGCAACAGAATTGGAAAACTTTTATCTTCAATTGGACTGGCCCTGCCCTGCCTATCAATAATACATGACCTGGGCTTTCTGCACCGAAACCCTGCTAACTGCCTCATTAAAAAGTGAAACGTGCAGGAAGAGCCAATGCTTTCATTCACAGGAGACTCTTCCTGCAGCAGCACCAGGGCTGAGTATGTGCTGATGGGATTTATAAGGCTGAGCTGGGCCGAGCAAAGCTCTGCTGTGGGCTCAGAAGCTGAGAGGATGATTCTGTAACCTGTCTCCTCGTTGTGTCTTGCACTGCTGCTGGGTCTTCATTTTCAGCCTTCTCTTTTCCCCACCCCTTCCCTTCTAAAAGGATGCTTTTGGCCAGGGGGAGCTGCTGCAGGTTTTGGTGTGTGTTTCTGCCCTATGCTGCTCCTTTCCTCCACATTGCCTTTTTCCAGAGGAAAGGGATTCTTCTTCCAGTCATTCCCACTTCCCACAGAGAGCACCCGTGTCAGGAATGAAAAGTGAGGGGAACCCCGCAGATTTTCCTCCTGGAACGATCTCTTCTGACAGTATTCTTCTCCAGGATGTGGCATGCTCCCTCCGGGCTCCTGTAATGTGTGTCATGGTTTTGTCTTTTCCCCCTTCCCCACTGCAGATCGTGGACACCTTCTTAATCGGCCGCTTTGTGCTCCTGGCTGTCATGTCCCTGGTCTTACTTGGATGCCTGTTCCTGCTCCTGATCTACCACCTCATGGAGCCAGTCTATGCCAAACCACTCCCCAGCAGCTAGCAGCAGCTAGAGGCAGCAGTCCCTGCCAAGAGGAGATCCCAGGATCATGGCAATAAACCAGGAAGGGAGACCAGGAAGCTGTTCTGGAGGTGAAACCATTGTTTTTTCCAGGCTCAGATGGAGCCAACGAAGCAACTGAAGCATTTTGCTGCACCCATAACTGTGTCTTTCTTCTTTAAAAGCAAAGTTTGGCAAGGCTGGATGTGGCTCTGGGCAACCTAATCTACCTGATGTCCCTGCTCATTGCAGGGGGTTGGAACTGGATGAGCTCTGAAGGTCCCTTCCAACATAAACCATGATTCTGTGACTGGACATGAGCACCTTCCTCTCCAGGGAGGTTTAAGCCTCTTTCAGGTCCCAGAAGTGTTTTAACTTCTCTTCTGTTTTCCAGGAGAGTTGAAATCCATGCACTTTGTGCCACTCTTGATCCAATGCACTGAACCAAGATGGTTTGTTAGTGTGGTCCACAAGAGCTAGTTTGTCACTGTTCCTTTTCCACCCTTAATAAAGCTCTCTGAGAAATCCCTGGCTCAGTGTTTGTTTATCCTCCAGGAACATCACCTTTTGCACCCTACATCTCCGAAACCACCTTTTCCCATCCAGGTGTGGGGATTTTGGAAGGTCAGCCTGTGGCTCTGGGTTGTTGAGGACTGTTCTTTTGACAAGAAATCTGAGGCGTTGGTGTGGGGAGGGAACAACACCTCAAATGATGCTAAAAAAGGCAAACTGAAGTCTCTTCTGGTCAAGGATGCGTGGGAAGGCCAGATCTGGCCTGAACAATCCTGCCAGCCCATGAAGGGCCTCTCCTGCTGCAGCCCTGCACTGTGGTCAGGGGTGATGTAGCCCCTCATAAAGCAAGACTCAGCTCTCACGCTGTTTTTCAGTTATTTCCCCATTTTAGAGAGCTTCTTTTGGCCTTTTTGTCAATTTGAACTGAAGATGGTGAGCAGTGAATTGAAGCTTCTCCTAGCCCTGTCCTGACTGCTTTCCATCACAAGCTCCCACTCTCAGGGTATGGAAGAGGAATCAGGCAGAGCGAATGAGCTCGAGGGTGACGTTTCCCCTGCAGGTAACCCAGCACTCACGCAGCCAGCAAAAAACAGGGAATTACCTGTCAGGAAAAGGCAGAGGAGAGGCGTCTGGCTCCCGGAGCAGAGTAAACTCTCAATCCAAGTCTATCCCGAAGCCTGAATCCAAGGGAGTGGAACTATCATGTTAAGGAACATGCTGAGCATTTACGCAACACAGCGTGTTGGGTCTCTTGGTGATTTGGATGCTATGCCTGAAACCAAATTCATATTTAATTCATCATCTTAACATTCATGAACATGAAGCCTGGCTCCAGCTCCAAGCCTACCGTGTCCTTATTCCCTGTGCTTGTGAGGATGCTTTGGAGAGGCTTTGGGTCAGATGAACAGGGAAACTCTGGCAAAAGGAACTGGGGCACAAGAAATCCCAATCCTAGAAGCAGGAATGGGAAACTACTCCTGGTTTGGTGCCATAAATAAACCCTAGATTTGCTTTTCCCCCTCCCCTAAATCCATTTGTAACTGAAATCAGTCAAAATGCTCATGGTGCAGGGCGGGGGGATTTTGAGAAGAGAGGAATGCAGCACTGTGGGAGTAACATGGTGGCTCCTGCATGAGACCACCCCAGAAATCCTATTCATTTGGGAAAGAGCCCCACGTGCTCTCCCCTTTACCTCCCCAAAGGCATTCCAAGCTCTGTCCTCATCCTTCGCCACCCCTGGCAGTGGGGACCGGCTGGATGAGCTCAACCTGGGCTCTCTCCCTCTATTTATTTATTCTGGGCACTTCTGCTTCTCTCGGTGCAGGGGCTTTCCAGACAGTTCCTGTTTATTTTGGGAAAAGGAAAGACCGTGTCAAGGGATTGGTATGAGCTATTTTCCATGCAGCCCCAAATGGTGATTTTTTTGCAGCCATCCCCTCACCCAAACCCTCAGCTCCCGGAGGATAACCTCCTGCCTCTGTCTAGCATCCTGATCCTTGTTTTTTTCCAGTTAATGTGCAGCAGGAGGATGGCTTTGGCTTAAATCCCAAGCTCCTTGTCACTGACAGCTTGGGAGGTGTTATAGCCAAGAAGCCCTGCTCCCACCTGCCCAGCTTTCTCCCCAGACTACGAGCAAATGAACCCAGCTTTCCTTACGCTCCAAGTATCCCATTGTGCCAGCCCCATGCAGGTGAAAAACCATGCTAAATCCCAGTGGGAGAAAGGGATGCTAAAAGGAATGTTTGCCCAAGACCCTGCACCGGGAGGAGGGCAGCTGAGCCAGCTCAGATGGGAAAACAGCTCTTTTTCCCCCTAAATTCCCTGCCTGGCTCCTTAGATAAGAACCGGGATGCTTCCACACCAGGATGCTGGTACCTAGGGACCTGAGGGTGGCTGCTGGCCAGTGCAAGAGCAGGATGGAGGGGCACAAGCGTCTGCAGGGGGAACTCCTTGATTTAAGGGATTGAATCCTTGAATGACGGCAATTCCTCATGCTGCGCTCTGCCGGCACTTAATTACCCTCTCTGGTAAAAGCTGGCCTCTTATTTCCACCTTGACTTTGCTGACTTCAGCTTCCCGCTGCTGAATCCCGCTTTGCCTTTGGCTGCTAATTAAAAAGCCCTTCAGCGTTAGCCGGCTGCTCCTTGCATAGGTCATTATGTGCTCCAGCCACCTCTTCACCTTCACAGCATCCCGGTGGAACAACGGCATTCCTTCAGGATATGTGCAGCCCCTTGCCAGGGCTGGGGCCGTGGCGTCGTCCAGGCTCTGTTTTTACCAAACAGGCTCATAATGAGCCCATTTTAGGTGTGATTCTTGTTGCTGCGCGCGGGGCAGCAGCGTGATGGTGCTCTCCTGGTTCACACACACGATGCTGTGTCAAGAAGCTCGGGGCGGGGGTGGGAGGGAAGCAGCGGCCCCTTTTCCAGCAAAGGAAAGAGACGAGGTGAGTCTCGCAGACACCTCCCATAGGAGCTTGGCTGGGTTTAAACAGCCCTTTGGCTGGAGCAAACCCGGGGGATCCCCCCTCTGCCTTCCTGCCCACCCCTCGGTCTCTCAAATCTCAGCGAGATCTGGGGTTTTCTTTGGCATTTGGTCCAGCTTGGAAGCTGAAAGCCGCTGTGCGTTGTCTGCCCTTTCTCCTCACTCCCAGCCAAGGGCTGCTCACACTTTCCAAGCACGAGTGGGATGCAGCCCAGGCCTAAATTTATCCCAGAAAAACTGAAAGAACAGGGGGGGTGGGGAAGAAAGGGAAAACAAATCCCAACCAACTTGGTTTTTGCTGTGTATGTCAGGGCTGGTGGGATTTATTGCTTCAAAACACATTCCAAACCCTCCCTGTCCTCCTCCATGAGGTGAAGGTAACTAAGCAAAGAGATAGCTCAGACACACATGCACTGAATCAGCTGTTCTCAGCCCAGTATCTCTGCTGGTCCTTGGTCCTTGTGCCATCAGAGGCCATGTGGCCTCAGGATACTGTGCGGCTCCACAGGATCATCTGCTGAGGACAGACCCTGTCGTGACACCTCTCCCTATGGCTCCATCAGGGTTTGCCTCAGGAGGGGTGTTATTTTCCTGGGAAGAAAGGGTCATTGGGGATTTTGGTTTTCTCTGCCTGCCCTGACCGTTTTTCCTGCTTTCTTCACAGGGATCTGCAGGCTACCAGTCCCATCTGTCATCTCAGGTCAGCATGGGGACCAAAGGCCCAGTATCACCATGCAGCCACCTTGAACGTGTGGCTGCCACTCTCCAAGCTGCCTGTCCCCTTTGCTGATGAAATCAGCACTTAATAAAATCACATCAGGCCCAGATGTTTTAAGATCCAAGGAGTTGAAGTCAATTAGAGCTCAGATTTATACCTGGCTGCTCTCCCCTGGGTGGGGAACTGGAGCCTGGCACATTCCCTTAATGGTGACCAGGCTGAGAAACTCACCTCATGGCTTGTGAACACCCCAATTCCTCACACACCAAAGCTGGGACCCTCCATGAGCACACAGCTGGCTCTGACCCTTATTGAGCAATGATGGGGGTCTCTTGTCTCCATCTTGCCCTCTTGGTCCAAGTGGTGGGATGAGACAAGGAGTAACACCAGCTTCATTTGGGCTCAATGAAAAGCTTGGGGATGTGCTCTATGTAGAATAAGCAGCACTTTGTGTCAAGGCAGTGCCTTAAGTGCTTTGGAGCCACCCTCCTCATTCAATAACCTGAAATACCAAGCACAGGGATGAGGCAGGCTTTCAAATAAGAGGACAAAAGCATGCAAGAGAGGCACAGTCACCACCCCCAAGTTGACACAGACCTGGCCGAGCCCTGCCGGGACACGGCAACACAGGCAGTGCATGTTTTTATTAACAAAATGGCCAAAAGTGAAGATTCAGCCCAAAAAGCTGGTGTGCCGAGGCCCAGGGACTGCTCCTCTCTCCGAAGCCAGCCCAGGGTGGCAGCAGGAGCCCATGGGGCTATGCCTCGGCTCAGCCGAGAGCAGCACACTCCAGGCGTGCTCCAGCCTCTGCTCCCTCCCTCCAGGCGGCTCATAGGGATCCATCAGAACTCCTTAAACCTGCATGGAGAGAAGCGAGGGGCTGAGCGTGCTGGGAGCCCCCTGGCAGGAGCTGGGACGGTGCTGCTGGAAGGATGCAAAGTGAACCCCAGCACATCTGCAAGCCCTGAGGAGACAGAGGCTCCAGGAGAAGATGTGGCCACAGCTCCACCTCTGACCAAAGCTCCCCACAAAACACCTCCAGCACCTACGCTTCTTCTCCCCAAGCTGCTCCAGAGACAGCATGCTCCCAAAGCCCTTGCAGTATTCCACAACCAAGCCAGCTGCTTCCCACGGCTCACAACACTGCGATTCTGGTGCAGCCAGGACAGCCCTCGCCCCAGCCAGCCTGGTACAAGAAAGTGGAGCCAACAGCCCTGAGAAGGAGATTTGGGCTGCACTTACCACAGCGCAAGACCCAGACTAACGGTCTTTCACCTGCAAATACAAGACATAAGGACCAAAAGGTTCATGAGGAGTGTGGGGTCTGGCACCCCACTGCCAGGACTGGAAGTGCTTGGTGCTCCAGTGGCAATCAGAAGCAGGGCAGTGCTGATTTGGAGGTATTTATACCCTCACTGCAATGATTTGGCCATGGCTTTGATTAGCGAGCCCAAGTTGTGTGTAATCAAGCTCATTAGCTTGGGTGGGCAAGATTTGACAGTTTCAAGTGTGTTAATCAATGCAAATCAATCAGGTACCATGGCTAACATCTTGTCAGCCGGAGACAAGGACACACTGCCCACCCATCCACACTCTCTTCCCTAGCCATAACCATTTGATTCCCAAATCCTGATCTCAACCCTTTGATTATCAGCAGAGTGGCTGTTTGAGGCTGAGCCTGTCAAGCAGAACTCGAAAGCAGGGTGAATCAGGCTTGAGTTTGCATTTAATCCTTAGGCTCGAGCAGAAGTACTCACACCGAGCTACTTCCCATCCAGCACTGACTCTGTCAGCTGCACACTAGAGCTACAAAGACAGAAGGACGGTGTGTTTAGCACCAGGAGATGGCTAAAATCCCCCGCGGGCTGCCCTGGATCAAGGTGAAAAAGTCTCTCTGTGCCCAACATGGGCAGGTGACCTCGCAATGCCCACATGAAGATGCAGCAGGGACAGCAAGGAATGGCAAATGTCTTTTTGAAGCAGTACTGGTACCCTGTTTTGGGACTGCAGGAGCAGAGGCTGCCCCAGGGTAGCACGTACGTACCCTCTCTTCCTCGCCATGTAACCACACCACCCACGGACCTCTTTGACCACCACGCGAGTGAGGAGCTGCAGGAGGAAAGGTACAGGGTCAGGTCAGCATGGGGGGTGAGGGTTCCCATCACCGCGAGAGAAATCTTAAGGCTCTTGCTAGGGAAGATTACATGAACACCCTGTGCCAAGGAGGTCGTTGGGAAAAGCCAAGTGTACAGAGGCAAAGGTTTGGAGTCATAGAATCCCAGACTAGTTTGTGTTGGAAGGGACATTAAAACTCATCCAGTTCCACCCCCTGGCACCAGTAGAGACACCTTCCACTAGAGCAGGTTGCTCCAAGCCCCTGTGTCCAACCTGGCCTTGAACACTGCCAGGGATGGGGCAGC
>JASSUY010009453.1:0-10322 GCA_032466535.1 Forpus xanthops | reverse complement strand
GAAGAAATTCTTTAGTGTAAGGGTGATGAGGCACTGGAATGGGTTGCCCAGGGAAGTTGTGAATGCTCCATCACTGGAGGTGCTCAAGGCCGGGTTGGACAGAGCCTTGGGTGGCATGGTTTAGTGGGAGGTGTCCCTTCCTATGGTAGGGGATTTGGAACTAGATGATCTTAAGGTCCTTTCCAACCCTAACTATTCTATGATTCTATGACAAGTGCATCTGATCATGGCTGGTGCTGAGCCCCACAAGCTCAGCTGAAGGATTTTTCCTGCACACAGTCCCTTTTCCTACCTCGACTGAGACAGCAACATCGCTAGAAGTGAAGAATAAGTCAGAAACTTATCACTCCATCAGTAAAAACAAAGCCCTGCTGCAAAGCCAAGCTGTGGCTTACTGAACCTTCTGCTAAAGAAAAATGAGAGAAAACCCATTCACGAAAATGTACATAGCCTAGGAGAGAAGCTCCCATAAGGAATGGGGTCTCTGTGAGGTTTTTTTCCATCCACCCATAAGCTTTGCTACCCATGCACCTTGCTCATGAGCAGCACTGCTGGGATACTCCATGCTTACAGCAATGAAGAGAGAAGCAAAACCAAAACAAACCCCCAACAAACACCCCAAACTCTCAAACAACACCAGGTGATAAAAGTTTTCCCCAGAAGAATACTTCTACACCAACTGAAGCAGCACCAGAACAAAGTGGTTCGGGGTTACTCAGTATCACACAGCAACCAGACCGCGTTTTATTTCTTCAAAATCAAAATAAATAAGAAACACCTCCACCCCAAAAAAAAACAAACCTAAAGCAGCAGCCAGATACACAGCTTATGGCTACACTGTTGGTGACTACCAAGCAGATCTGGCTCACAAGCCTTGGTGTGGAAAATACCTTTTCCCCACCATTTGTATACTCTTTGTAGAGTATATTCATGTACATTTGTATACTCACCAGAGCCCAGATAATGGCAGCAATGCTGCAAAAATCACCCATCCCTGCATCTGAGCTCAAATATTCCACATGCATTCTACTCGTAGAATTGGGCTTTCAAAATTTAAGTTCTGTAACCTGCAAAACAAAAAGGGCTTTGGGAAGGGAGGCAGATGGGCCACCAGCACAATGATCCCACTGCTCTGCCACAGGAGCTGGGATGGAAGTGCAGCATCGCCTGTCAAACAGCTGCACTCTCCTCATAAGCTTCTTCTGCTGAACACCACCAATTCTGCTCAGCCCAGGAATCCCTGCACAAGCCATGTTTTGAGTCAGAACAGCTCTTTCCCACAACAGAAGAAAACTCCAAGTCAGCAATAAAGACATTGCTTAAAAGAACAATAATCATGTAATGGCTTGGGTTGGAAGGGACCTTAAAGCTCATCCAGTCTCAATTCCCTGCCCCAGGCAGGGACACCTTCCACTACAGCAGGTTGATCCAAGCCCTGTCCACCCTGGCCTTGAACACTGCCAGGGATGGGGCAGCCATATTTCTTGTCCTTAAGCACTGGGAGCTGCTCTAAGTTCTCACCAGTCTTCTCTTCTCCAGGCTGAACAAGCCCAGCTCTCTCAGCCTGGTTTTCATCCTTTTAAAATGACAACATCCCTTGGAAAGGATCACTCGGCTTCCCAGCAAGAGTTAACACCGTGAACTCCGCAAGCATGGACATGCCTATCCACAGCTCAAAGGCAGACAACTTACTAATGTAGTTCATTATCACAAAAAAGATAGTAACAGCTGCAGTTAAAAACCAACTGTTTTCTTCACGTGTTTTCATCCTGCTCTCAAGATACACCTCATCAGCTGCACATCCAGCAATTCCTATTTTGATCCAATTTTTCTGCATAGAGCATGTTCAATGGGAAAGCCTGAGAACTCCAGCTTTCCTGGCAGAAATGCCACCCCTCAGAGCTCCTGCAGCCCCAGGCTTCTCCACACAGGGACAGGCAGAACGGCAGCACCTTGATGCTGTGGTAAAAATGGTAAAGAAAAATACCCTTGTTGTATCTGAACTGTTGTTTTGCTGTCTCAGTAGGTCAGCAACAGTTCCAGATATCAGCTTCAAATGATTTATCCTATTTTCCTGTCCCATGGGGAAGCTTTTTAAAGCTCTGGTTATGGTTAGCAGTAGATCAGCAACTTATTTGCATGGTTGAAGGAAATAATTACTCCAAAATTATAGTCTGGATTGATTTCACTGATCCCAGCATATGGAGAAGACTGGAAGGACCATGCAAAATGTGCTTAGGCCATTAGAGCCTGCCCCATGTGGCTTCCACAGCCCCACACAGGATTATAGAGAAATGTTCACTATAACGAAGATGGAGAACACCGAATAGAACTACAGAAAGAACAAAAGCCAGGGGAGGTCTCTTGCTTAGCAAGCACCCAGCTGCCTCCTGCTCCCCGGCCAGCGCAGTTGCAAGGGGCTGTGAGGAAGAGAAGGATGGAGGGAATGCTCTCTGGGAAGCAAAGCCAACATTAAATTCAAAATAAGAAATAGAAAAACAGAGAAGGGATAACACAATGGAAAAGTTGATTAAGAAGTATGATGAGGTTTACCCAGGGACCAGCACCCAGGTTAACTCCCGTGGGGCAACCAGAAAAGCCCCAGCATGTCCTGGAGCAGGGTTAGGAGCATCAGCGCTGGTCCAAACATGGATGTGGCTCAGCCTTGGCCACGGCAGAGACCACAGCCCTGCCACAGCACTCCCCAACCCTTCCACCCGTACATAATTTACAATTACAGAGCTGTTACATGCTCTGAGGTAGACGTCACCTCAAGTACTGGCTTAAGAAACTTTGTCACTCCCTTTATGTGTCTCAAGACAGATTTAAAGCACAGAGGTAAAATGAAATTGCAAAGCCATGCAACAAAACATGCAGGGACCACAGCCCCATGCAATACATCACCTTGCTACATAACGCCTGCTGCAACACCATGTACAGCAGTGGCAAAGCCATGCAACACAATGCCATGCAGCATCCACCTTTGCAAAGCCACATGCCACACTGCTCAACAACTCACTGATGCAAAGCCATGCAATGCAGTCCCACCCCATGCAGTGCCAACTGCTGCAATGCTGTACAACACATGCAGCACAACGCCATGCATGCACCCCATGCAACACAATACTGCAAAGCCATGCAATACAACCCCATCCCCATGCAATGGCCACCTCTGCAAAGTCATGCAGCTCAAGCCCACCCCATGCAACGCAATGCCCACTAATGCAAAGCCATGCAATGCAATGCCCACCATGGGCACCCTACAGTTTCCTCAATATGTTTAGGTCTCCTGAATTAATGGGACCAAGAAAGCAGCACTGGAGGCAGCAGGATCCCTCCCTTGCCATGCAGACAGACAGGAGGTGCAGGGCAAAGAGCTAAATCACTTGCAGATTTACATATAATTTCAAGTTGCTGTTCTGTTTCTCCTACTGCAAGTGCCATTTCTGAGAAAGTGCAGATAGACTGGATAATAACAAGCTGCAGTCGAGGTGCAGCTTCAGCAAGAGGACACTGGCACTTGCCATTTGGAATGCATTACAGCATTGGCATCTCATCAATAGAGTCTTGCATATTTAGTACTTTGCACTTACAACAATTTTATTTGGGCTTATGGAAAGAGCTCATTTTAATATCCACCCATCTGTGAGTAATTATTTCTGTTGTAGTAGCATTCAGGCCCAACTGGCATCAGCACCATCAGCATACAAAAACAGCGCATTTCCCCAAGAGTTTAACAAGAGAGGGCTTACAACTGCAACTGTCCTATAAAGACAGTTAACTGTTCTGAAATTGCATCCAAATCTCACTGTAACGCTGTACTTGTGCACAATGAACTCTGACAGATTACACATCTTCACAGACACACTTACCACTTACTCATTGCACAGTTTACTCGGTGCTTTACAACCACACAAACCCCTCATCCTCTCACATACGGGTTACCTTTTGTGGCCAGACACCTCTAAAAATAACATCCTCTTAGAGTGTTGAAAGATATTAAAATATAAAGTCATTAACATATAATAAGACTGGAGTGAGAGCTTTGCATGCTCTGAAGCTCTCAGGGTTTGGCTTCCAGTCAAGAAAAATATATTGGATTAGTATGAGAGCAAAATTAGGATGGTGTGCAGTTTAATTAGCATTACAAGATGCTACATGTGTATGGAAGAGCAGACAAGATTTATGGTATTATGCGGTAAGAAAAATAATGTTAAAAGGTTAGAATAATATCAGTTTGATAAAGCGCTATGTACTCTGAGGTTAAGTGCAAGATAGCTTAGGAATGCCACCGAGTGCTCTTAAAAACACGGGTTTGAGTGTTTGCCAGTTAACTCATCTAAAATTGTGGAAAAAACCCTGCAACTTCAGTCACGAGGCAGTCAAACGCTTACTTTGGCAACAGCCATGTTCTCTGTCAAGGAATTCAATAAATGCTGATAAGAAGCCCTGGTCCTTGCACAAAGCTGCAGTGTTTATCCCTTATGGAGTGAGAAGAAAATAAAAGAATGAGAAAATACAGCAGAAAGCTCAGATCCAGAAGGGGAAGACAGGGCAGAGCTTGCAAGGGCCTGGAAAAGAAGCGAGCATCGTGGCTCCATGCACACGTTGTTAATTACATCTTGCTCACTCAGTGATTTCTACAGCACACACACTCTTGGTGCGTGCTGCTGCATGCGTCCCTTAGCATGGGTAGGATGCTGGGGCCAACACTGTCCTGATGTATTATTTCTCTGTTATTTGCAGTTTTCTGTTCCCAAGAAGGTATCTGCATTCCTATATTCCTCCATGAGCTGAAGACTGTCCTCCTCCTGTCCCTGTGCACTGCTGAATTAATTTCATACTTCTTCCCCACTGGCTGTGGAATGAGGCTGCCTCCTTTCTCCCTGTGCAGAGAACCCACCTGATGCTGACACAGGCTTTGTGTCAGCAGTTGAAACCTATCTTTATCATCTTAAATATATTTATGTTTTTCCAACTGCTTCTTCTCACCTAGATGGGAGGTTTTTCATTTTAACCTCTTTGCTATTCTCACCAGCATTCCCAGCACGTTGGGATGCCCCTCCCTGGTGAGATGTGCTTGCAGCCAACCTGCGTGTGGATACCCCAGAACTGCAGCTATTTATGTTTTTCCTCACCGACTGTTTCCTCCTTCCCAATTGAGAACTCCTAAGCTCCAGCCCTCCCAGCTGAACAGCTCAGGAGTGGTGACATCCCACTACATACAACAGTGTCCAAATCACCTGCTAGGTGTAAGGACACAGAATGCAATGCACCCGAGCAGCACCATAAATAAATGAGCACACAAGGAAGGTGTCCCAAGCAGAGCAGGGCCCTAGCATTGCACCAGCCAGGCAGATCCTTCACAGTCAAATGTGCTGCAACTTAAACCTGCAACACACTCAGGGATGTACCTCAAACCCCTGGGGCAACGCTCCCACTGTACTTCACTCTTCAATTAACACAGCCGTCCTTGCCATTCTCCTGATGCTCGGTACCATTTTCCTGTTTAAAAGGAGGGGTTGATGGATTCGTGCCAGATTACGCAAAGAATATTCATAGTCATAGTAGCAGAAATATGTTTTCTATTTGACATCAGGCAACCCCGCTCCAGCCCCCTCCTCCCGGCACGGAAACCAAACCTCACGCCGTCTCAGGAATGTTATCCTCTCAGTCGAGGGATAGGCATTAAGATGTGAATGAAAGTTACCAGAGCCCCAGCGTGTTATCAGCCAGATAACACACTGCGGTCTCCCCTTATTGCCCTGTAAGAGCTTCCTCCAGCTAAAACCAAGACCTCCAAGTGTAACTCAAGGGAAAACCCATGATGAACTGCATGCATAAACACCATTTTCTTTCTGCTCTATGGCCCATCTGCACCCACAGCCTGAGATCAGAAGCCCTGAAGCCCCAAAGCAGGAGCCTAGAGCAGATATTTAAAGGTTTGTGCTCTGCAGAGCTCTGCACAGAGGCTGCTTTCAGAGGAGGCTAATAGTGGAGAAGTGTCTCCAACACAATGCTCCTCTCAAAGCTTTCAGCACACTGTCAAGTTTCAACTCATTCCTGATCCATCTAGTGCCAGTGCAGCCTCCCAGCTCAGGATGCAAGAACCAGGCATGAGCATGAAGGTGCATGGATGAGTCTGGGGAGAAAGAAGTCTCTGGAGCTGCGTTAATGACTTTCAGACCCTTTGACAGCATGCTGCGCAAATCATACCTGAATGCCTTAACTCTGGAGCTGGAACTGGGGAAAAAAGGGCAAAATAACTGCACTTGTGCATTAGGGAGGCAAAAGACACTAAGGCACCTCCACGGCCAAGCACTCATTCCCTTCTGCTTTTACACTTAGATGAGTCTTGCCTAGATGTTCTGATCAGCCTCTAAAACCCCATTTCAGTACTGATCTCACACTAGCCTGACAATGTCACTTGGAGAGCAAATAGCAACAGCCACCTGCCCACCATGCCCTATTTTCAGTTATGACCCTTTGGTGGCAGAGGATGGACAATGGACTAAGTGTAAACAACAACGCAATGTCCATCTGTCCTCTACAGCCAACAGCCCTTTCCCACAGCCAGTTAGAGGCCAACGGGCCATAACCATTCTCCAGCTGAAACTGCCCGAAGAACTCACCAGGAATTACTCTGCCATAGCATCCTGACCACAAATGGAGAAAAAACTATATTGCTCCCTACACCTTTTCCAAGTAAAGGCAGTGATTCATTTTTACTCAGTAAAACATAAAGCAGCATGCATCGACTGAGTTGCAGACTCTCGCTGTTATTTCCTTACCTACAAGCAAAATACTACTTCACTCCTAAAGCTTTTTTTCCTGTAATTTATCAAATGAGCAAGCAGGCTTTTAGGAGACAGATACAAATTAACGGGGTGGTGAACAGCCTAACAATTGCTGGAATCAGAGGAGCCTGAATGCTTCGTCAGGAGATGGACGGATATAAGTGGGAAAGGGAAGAAAATTAACAGTTTGGCCATTATACGTGTTGCTTCGGTGGAATTAAAAATACTGGCAGGAAAGCAATGGTATTGTCAGGAACAGTGATGGAAGCGCTACTACGTCCCTCATTAAAGGCGAGAGATGAAGACCAAGGAACAGACACCTCTGGCACCGATGACGGTGCATGCTGGTTAACGCGATTGCTGCTCAGCACATTTCTTCAGCTGACTCAGCAGCCTCCCTTGGCCAGCCAACAGCGATCCCACAATCAGTTTGACCTGCCATATCTGATGGATACTTGAGCTTATTCCAAGAGGTAGGCTTTGGCAACTTTCAAGCCCATCTCAGGACACCCACAAGGGCCAGTGCTTGGGCTGGTGCTTCGCCCGGTGTTTGCAAGAAAACAAGCTTTTGTAGAAATGAGGCACGGCACGGGCTCGCTCAGTGAACAAGCACTGAAACATTGCTCTGTAAGGCTCAGGTGTTACAGGGATGATGGGTTTTGATCTAGTTTGGGCAAAAGCTATTTTAATGAGCAGTACACAGCATCCTGCTGCCTGTTCCCCATGAGCAGAGCCATGAGTGAACACTAATGAACACACCAACCGAATCATTGAGGCATTCCCCAGCACACCCATCTGGAGGGATTATTTGGAGTTTATGACACCGGTCAAGGCTGATCGCACCACCGCTCCCCAAGTCGCATTTCAGAGGGACAGCAACCAGAGAGTCGATGAATTAAAGCAGCATTAACACACTTTTCATCTCGGAGCCAAACCGGTGATGCAACACCCTGCAGCTTCTGGGACAAAGATGTGAACTACAATGCCTCAATCTCTGCCATGAAAAACTGCCCTTGTATCTTAAATGAGTTACATATTTGAATACCCTGTAAGATAGGGAAGCGGGGCGTTATCGAGCTGCCAAATCTCACTCCTGTCATGAGGTCATTTCTGGCACACAACCAGGTGAGATATCAGCCAAAATCTCAGCGATGACCATCGCTTCCCATCCTTCCCCTGCTCCTCTCGCTCCTGCCTCAGGTCAGGAAAGGGAGGGGGAGGGAACCATTAAAACAACACAAATCAACAACACATTAAAAAAAAAAAAACCACAAAGTCCCCAAAAATAAAAAAGAAAAAAAAGGGTCAGAGAGGGGAATATTTTCTGGTTTTAAATCAGCTTGTATAATCACAACACATGCAGCCACTCCTCAGCCTCTTCACCAACGATAGCTCGCATGGCTGAACACAGCAGAAGGCCTTTTGGAGGGCCTCATCTCAAAACACGGGGTTTGGGATGCTGGGTACCCCCAGCACACCACGACCCTGACCATCCCCGGGGGAGAAACGTCATTCATCAGACTGCTTGAAAGGCTTAGTAATTTCTGCATCATTTAGTGGAACATGTCTCCCAAGACACGTGCATGGGACTGCACTTTGGATTTAACAGCAAGCACAACGATGGGTAGGGAAGCAGCTAGGAAACCCCTGATATTTTTACTAACATTGAAGATAACTTTTTCAGCAAGTCTCTTTGCAAATGTCTCATTTATATCTCTATATTCACAGCACCCCAAGACATGGAAGGTGGCTGTTTTGAGCCTGCACATTGTCTCATGTGAATGGTGAGGCAGAAAACTCAGTGAGAAACGGGAGAGCAGCACTGCTACAAATAGTATTAATTACACGTTGTCACAGCACCAGTTTCCAAACCGAGCAGTTTCAGTGCCAGCAGTTCAGCTGGGAGCTGTGCGCTGCCCGTTAAGCTCAGTGCTTCACGTGTCCTCACTACGAGGAAACTTTCTGTCACAACCAACTGCTTCAATATGTCTGGAAGAATTTTTCATCTTATGCCTGACAGGCCAGATGTAAAATAAAGAAATAAAGAATTAGCGTTACCTTATCTGGAGTATGTCAGCTGCAGCGAGCGACGCTTGGATCTCCATACACATCCAGAGACAAATCATCTGACACTGTAATTTATGAATATCTCAACTATTTACCCTGGTATTTCATTATACGTTCGCTGGAAAGAGGGCTCTAAAGACTAAACAGATCCAGCATGATAACACGAAAGCAACTTCAGCCGCATGCTATTACAAGGCAACCTAAGAATCCCAACACAGCATCGAGCTGCTGCAATCACTTCATGTTGACACTGCTCGAGCACTGAAGGGAGAAAAGCGATGACCAGATAGCTCAGGTTCTCTCCAGTTCAATGCTCTCTTAGGTTTTATTATTGGAAGCTGCAGAACCCAAGTGCCAACTGGAAGGCACAAGCCTGGCTTTCCCAGGAGCAGCTGAGGCTGGCGCAGCGGAACGGCTGACCATTGCCAAGTCAGAGGAAGAGCTTCCAAACTCGCAGCTTTATCAAAGCTATTTTCCCCTGCCCCCCACCCCTTGCATTGATAACCGGCAATGCAAGGACTGCTGAGGCACTGAGGGAGGGCTTCGTGCCTCCGCTCCCCCCGACCTGCATTAGGATCCTCCAGGAAAGCCAGCCGACACCTTTGGGGAATGGGACATCTGCTCATGAGGCTCAAAGGGGAAGAAACTCCTTCCTCCAGCTTACCCTGCCTGCAGAGAGGTTTCATGCCTGGAAAAAATGAACTAAGTTTGCGAGCAGAGGCCCCAGCCCTGCTCCTGCTCTCCCAGAGGCTCTCCGGACCAGCGAGCCCCCACAGGCACCCCTACTCCCCCGCGATCCATATACCAGTGGGGCGAAACAGTGGCAGAATCCAACTGTCCTGCACGGTTCTGACTTCCAAGCAGCTGGGGGACACAGAGCCATCAAAGGCGGCTGCATCTCCGTTGTGGGGCAGGCCGGGAGGGAATAGTTCAAATAATCAAAACCACCCCAGGAGGACAGAGACAAGAACGGGGGTGCGCAGGAAACGGGATCCCCACCACGACACAAGGTTGCAGGACCCCCTCGCCGTGATGGCCGAGGCTCGGCCGCCTGACCCTGCCGGAGGCCGGTGTGCCGGGAGCGGAGCAGACACGGCGGGACCGTCACGAAGAAGCGACGGGAAAAGGGCGGGCAGCAGGTGGAGCGCCGGCGGTCCCGCAGAGACTCCCGCAGCCCCGGCTCCCCCTTCGCACCTCCCACCCGCAGCGGAGGAAACCCGGTTCTCCCCAGGTTTAACTCCTGACGGCGCAGTTCGGGGCTTCCCCCCCCATTCATAATAAAACACAAGAGAGTTTTCGTGCTTTAAAGCGATGCGGGCCCAGGGACGGGGCCACCACCGCGAGGCTCGTTCACCGCAGGACCACCCCCGGCCCGGCACCCACCGGCACCCACCTGCTGCCGCCGCTCCGCTCCCTCAGCCAGCCGCTGCGGCCGCCACGCAGCCGGGGACCCGGGCG
>JASSUY010009452.1:907-22033 GCA_032466535.1 Forpus xanthops | reverse complement strand
TATGTTGAGGACACCAGAACTGCACACAATACTCCAAGTGAGGTCTCACAAGAGCAGAGGGTCAGGATCACCTCCCTTGACCTGCTGTTCATGATCCTTTTGATGCAACCCAGGATACAGTTGGCTTTCTGGGCTGCAAGCACACTATCATATATTAGTAGCTCACTAGGATGTGCTTCTTAATGTATCAGCTGTGGAAATACAAGTAAAGTAACTGATACAGCTTTTTTTACTTAATTGTCTCTGAAACAGCTGAACATGGAACACTAATTAATGGTGGGAGGAAAATAAGTTTTCTATATTGCTAATATGAGCAATGTTGAAGAATATTAATCTCATAAATTTTGACTATGAAATTTTAATTTCATTTTCCACTTGACTAGGGAGGTAACTGCTTTAGTAACCACAGCTGTAGATCATGATAAATAGCAGTCGTTTTCTAAGGTGTAAATCATGCAGCCCGCTCACTCACTCCCCCCACTTTCTTACCCCTCACTTCAGAGCAGGGGGGAATGGGGAGAATCATAAGAATGCAGCTCCCATGGGTTGACATTAGAACAGCTTAGTAACTAAAGTATAACACAAACACTACTGCTACTACCAGTAATAATAAATGGCCAGGGAAATACAAGGGAAGAGTATACAACTGCTCACCACCCGACGGCCAAGCCGGGAACTGCCCTCTTCTGTGTTCCTGCCCCCAGTTTTTACATCATGGGCATGACATACCTCTTTGATAAGGAATACCTCTTTGGTCAGTTTGGGTCAGGTGCCCTGTTTCTGCTTCCTCCCGGCTTCCCCTCCTCCCTAGCAGAGCACGAGACTCAGAAAGTCCCTGATCAGACCAAAACATTCTAAGCCGTAAATGTAAACATCAGCATTATCACCACTGTTCCCAGGCCAAAAGTCAAAAACACAGTGCTACACCAGCTACTGCAAAGAGAAGAAATGACTGTTCCCCAACCCATGACAATAATTCATTAGAAGAATGCCTGACTTCAGTAAGAAACACAATTGTTACAGATGAAATATAGTGTAAAGAACTACTCTAAGAAGAAAAGGAAAATTCAGTTTAAAAATACACTCAGAGTTTCTTCTACAGAACTCAATATTGAATCCAAAAACCAAATAGAAGGTCAACCTAAATAAGCAAGATCAGGTAATTAATTTAATAGCACATCAAAGGCTACATAGCATAATAACATACTAACCTAAAATGGAAAACCAGTCCTCAGAAATCAGGAAAGAGAATTAAAATCTTATTAAAACTAAATTCTAATAAAATTTTTTGTTGGTTTGGTTGGATATATAAACTTTGTTATCAATTTTTTTTGAACATTTATGTTCTGGTACAATGCTGTTAGGTGTTGTAAATGTTCCTGAATTACATGAAGTTATGTCTGCCTTTAGTTAGTTACAGAAATCTACGGTAAGAATCACATGAGATTACTATTTCACTGTCTCTCTGATTGCATTTTTTTCTCATGTTTACCTAATACTTATTGAAGTAGATTTATTACATTTGTCACCACTGTAGCACCCAGATATTTTACACACCAATTAATAATTAATCATAATCTAATTTAGCTAATTGATACTGAAAAGTCTCAGTAGTAATACCATTCAAATTGTTGCACACAAATTCTAGGGTCCACCTTCTGCTCTGGTGTTAAGTTTCCAGTGCCCATCTGGGTAGCAAGTTGAGTGGGAACAGTCCTTAACAGTGCATGGGTTGACTGACTCTTTATCCCTGGTCACTGACATCCTGTGGTCTTAGGCCAAAAGGTCTTTGAGGTTGACAGTGAGAGTTTCTTCCTCCTCAATATTAGGGTTGCATTGGTTATTTCCATACATTTTCCTATACTCTGCTTGGATATGCTTTTTCCATTAATTACAGATTTCATAATATCTTGATATTTTTGCTCTACTATCTCTAAATTCAGCTTTTCCTGACTCACAAGATTGCATTCCTTTAACAAACAATAATTGACCTTTCTGATTCATGATCTACAGTTTGGGTCTTCCGCTATCAACATGTGTCTATACTTCTCTACACCACTCTTATATTCAGGGGTCATAGATAGTGAACTCTGTACTGAATAACTGTGATTTTTGTGATCTATTACTTACAAAAGGTTAGTACAACCGTGAAATAGCACAAACCGAAATTAAATTTAGATACTGTCACCTGAAAAATTATCGTCAGAGCTAAAACAACCTAAAATCAGATTGGGCCAAGACCTGTTTGAAGAAGTCCTGAGCCAAGTCCTGCATTATTAGGATGACAAAGCCTATGCCTTTCAGTAGTAACGGCAAAAAACAAAAAGAGCAGAGGACCAACCTCCAAGTCACAGCAAAACATCTGTCATGATTTTACATGAAAGTAGACCACATTTGCTTAATGACAAATGCCTCTGGTTTAGAAAAATTTTGTCTTGATCATGTCTGTAATAGGAGGCAGGTGCTCTCCCCCTTCCCAGTCTCCCGTTCATCCAGAACAAGAGAGAGTAGGCACTGTTCCCTGTCCTAGACTCTGCACTGTGGTTTGAAGCAAAAAAAGCCCACAATATTGCATGGTAAATACTGAGGTCTAATTTGGGCAGATTTCCAGGAGGCTAAGCAGCACAGTGAGGTACTTTATCCCTCACGTGCAGTTTAAGCATAATCTCAGCCATGGTTTATTCACAAGCTGGATAAACATTTCGCACAAAAGTATTATCTAACCATTGTAGAACAATAATAAACTAACTTTACGTCTCCCTATATTGACAATCAAATAAGTCTTTCAAACATATTTATATAAAATATTCGTACCCACAGAATTAAAAAGTAGCAGTGAATCAGTACCAATTTTAGTCCAGCAAAGAGTTTTCGTAATATTTTTAAACAAGTTATACAATAATATCACTGTTTTACTCAAAATTATTTGTTTCCCTTAAAAAGGAACAAAACCAAAAGCAGAAAGCAAATTGGTCAGCGCACAATTTTTTTAGTTCATTTTCATAATCTCTTATAAAGGAAAATTTGGGTTAAATATTAAAAATTTCCAGAGGTTTTTTTTTGTTTGCTTGTTTGTTTGTTTGTTGTTTGTTTGGGGTTTTGGTTTGGTTGGTTGGTTGGTTGGTTTGGTTTGGTTTTGTTCTGTTTGTTTTTTTTGGTAGGTTGTTTTCTTTTTTTTTTTTTTTGGTTGTTCATTAAAACAACATAGTGCAACTTCAGACTAAACAGCATGCCATTTTATTATGTAGTACTGTCCAAAAGAAATAATCTAATGATTAGATTATTTTTACAGATGCCAAAAGAAATAATCTAATTGCTTCAGACTTCTAGTCTCCATATATTTTCTTCCTTAATTGTTCTTTACATAAATGACACCATGTTCTGTGTAACAGAAAGTATCCATAGAGCCTGTGTTGAAATAACAAAACATCTGTGAAAATAAAAAAGCAGTACTGATAGCTGATTTAAAACCAGACAGAACATGCATCTTTTCTTGCATTTTTTATCACTGCAGCTGAGGCTGGTTAGTATTACCATGTAATCATAACACCAAGACTACATATTCTGAGGTACTAGAACAAATAACATTCAAGTACTTGTGGAAAAGGTTAACAAGAAGAGATGACAGAAGAATTAACCAAAGATTTAAATTCTTTTGACTGTACTCTTCAGATTGGCTATGGTGTGTTAAACTGGCAGAAGAGTTTGTTTTTGTAGCTATGCAGATGACTGTACTCAAGAAACCAATTTGAACTCGATAATAAAATGTTGGACAATGGCAGGGACACTTTATAGTCTAAATTTAAGCACCTACCTTTATTACTAGACTCATTCTCTGGACACTTTTTTTTTTTCTTCGTTATTAGCCAAATGAGGAACATTAGCTTCTAATTTTAGGAGCCCAGAATTGCTTTTAAATTAGATGCTAAAAGCAGCCAGTAGTTATGAACAGCTCACGTACTAAATTTTGCATCAGGATGTGCTTAACATTTGCTGTTATAGTTGTGGTTTAAACCCAGCCGGTAATTCAATACCACACAGCTGCTCACTCACACCCCTTCTTTCCCCACCACCAGGCAAAATGCTGAGGAAAATTAAAAGAATGTAAAAACTGTGAGTTGAGAGAAGAACAGTTTAATACCTTAAACAAAGTACAATATAATGCCACCATTACTACTACTACTAAGGGGAATAGCAAGCAGAGACAGTGTAAAAATAAAGAGGTAAAAGGAAAAAAACTCAGCAAAACCAATAAACAAAAGTGATGCACAATACAGTTGCGCACCACCTGCTGACTGATACCCAGCCCAACCCAAACAGCAGTCTGTCCCTTCCAGGTAACTCTCCCCATTTTCTATAGTGGGCATGATATGCTGTGTTATGGAATATCCCTTTGGCTAGTTTGCACCAGCTGTCCTGTCTGCTTTCTACATGCTTTTTGTGTCCCTTTTCACTGGCAAACCGTGAAAGACTGAAAAATCCTTGATCAGGGTACGTGTTACTGATCAAGAACTCAAACACTGGTGTGTTATCAGCATTTTTCTTAGGGTAAAGCAAAAACACAGCACTGCACCTTTTACTAGGAAGAAAAATAACTATCCAAGCTAAAACCAGAATAAAAGTGAAGTATCAAATTTGACTTATTTGCGCATCCTTATTTGCAGGATGGTGTTATCATCCATGCTAGGAAGGATTCACAACAATTATGACTTTTCTTACAACACAGAAAAATTATTCATTGGTGCTTTCTGGAAAATACTTGATTTCGCTTAAAGTATTCCTTATTCTATTTTTGCACAATCTGTTTTGTTTTCCAAATAAAAAATTAGACACAGTGATGTATTATTCAATTAGTAAATTTATTTATCTTTGATACTATAATGCAAATGTTAAAAACACTGGTCCACAAGAATTTGGGACTAGGGACATTGTAGGGACATATTAATTTGCCTTTGTTCCCAAATACATTTATCCTTATTTGATGAATTATAGTGGGTGACTGGAAAATGTAGGAGAGAGATACAAACTTACACTTTTCCAGCAGTCTTTTAATTCATCTTTTCAGAATTCAGATCAGTAGATGATGTTTTTGTGCTAAACTGTTTTGGTTTTTGTTCACTTAAGAGGATTTCTGCCATACTAGTAAAAAAAGGAAAAACTGATCATATGAAGACCATACTTCTGTGTTACCGGTTTTCATGTCTTACACTATACATTAACTCAATATTTTATCAGTTTAAGAATAGTGATAATGGACAGATGCATTTTCAAATGAAATTAATATTTTAAACAGATACCACAGGTCAGCCTAATAAATGTAGCTGAAAATGGTAATTGAAGTTTCCTAAATCTGAAATTGGAGGAATAAAAGCAGTTCTATTATCAGCTTTAGTAGTGGAAAGCTCTTTCATATGCCAGTAAGTATGGACATCTTAGTCAATATTAAATCTTGTGAATTAACTCAACTTGTTAAATGAGAAAGTACTTTAAATGGGAGAAGTGACTTGAATAGGTCAATGACAGTTCTCGTTAACTACTAGAATAAAGATATTTGACAATGTATACTTGACACTCTAAGATTTTTTTTATTTACTTCTTTTTCTGGTCATTGATTCTTAGCTTCATTTGGTTTCATCATCATGTCATTCATGTTTTTTTTCAATATTGATAAAAATTATTGTATGAAAATATATTATTTATAGTCAATATAACATTAGGAAATTAATGTTCTGTAAATCAATGAAGAAAAGCAAGAATGCATTGGAAATGGAAGATTGACTTGAAACATAAACCCTATGCTTATTCCATAATGCTTATTTTATAATCAAATAATTTGATTTTTTTATATCTCAAAGCAAATTAAGACTGGCTGAAACACAGAGGTTTTGAATGAATAAACATAGTTTTAAAATATTATTACTGAAATACAAGCAAAAGAAAACTTTAAAGGTATTTTCCTATTTGCTCTTTGTTTGGAGACCCTTAGACTTTTATCACTTCCATGTTACTTTTGGCAATACATTCCTTAGAACTTTTTTTACGTCTTGACTCCAAATTTTTCATTTGAAATAAGTTTCTGAAATTGCAGTCACAATGATCTATGATTCTCTAGGGTTAAATTTTATAGTAGAGATTTGATATTGGGATTAAAAGCAGTGTTAGGACACAAAACAAAATTTAGTTAGACAGTAGGAAGAAATTCTTTACAATGAGGGAGGTTAGACACTGGCAAAGATTGCCCAGAGAAGTTGTGGAAGCCTCATCCCTACAGATGTTCAAGACCATGCTGGATAGGGCTTTGGGTAACCTGTTCTGGTGGAAGGTGTCCCTGCCCATGGCAGAGCGCTTGGGGCTAGATTAATTTTAAGGTCCCTTCCAACACAAACTCTTCTATGATTCTATGATGCTATGCTAAATATTCTGGCAAGATTCACCCTGGTAATGAGATTCTATTTTAAAATTTATAATAAATTTAAATCCTATTTAGGCAGTTCATTCTAACAACTTAAACAGAGTTTGATTAATTAATTTTCCCAGACGCATCAATGAAGGCATTATGAATTAACATTTAATTCTGAATTAAACTAGGTAATTTGCTCCAGAATCTCTTGTAAAGGCATTCATGGGCATGCCTAGGCTTACTAGTTTGAATACTTCCTGGCAAGCTCATAAGGAAATTAGAAAAAAAAAAAAAAAAAGAAAATCCAAGACTTTTCTCCTTATGACAACAGGAAAATACTGAAAATAATATGCATCTTCAGACATAACAGAGAAGGCATTTGTTAGTTTCTTAAACAATTTGAAAAATCCCAGAGCCCAAACAAAATGTTTAAATTGATTTTATTCTTTCTTAAACTACTGAAATATATACAGAATTTATAGACTTTAAGCAGATAATTTAAGTAAAATTTACTTTCTGAGGTTTAAATATATTTGCAATGGAAGTACTAAGAGAAAAAATAAAAGCCTATGGAAGTGCACATGTATCAGTCCAGGTAATTACAGAGCAAGAAGTGTCACATAAAATAGCACACCTGAACATAAGTTACTGAGTATATTATTTCTGTACAAAATTACACTGTCTTCTAGTGTATTTCTATGGCTTTACGTTTGTGTTACAGATCGAGTAGTTAAGACCTTATTGATAAAAGACACTGCACCTAGGCTTAAGTCTGTGGACTTTAGAGCATTTATAATGTTGTACAAGAGTGTTACAAGACTGAACATTCCCACTAAATTATGATTCATGTGATTTTTAATGAGAAAATTTGGGATCAGTTAGGGCCTTTAATCTAGGAGAAAAAGTCTAATAAAAATCAGTATTTGGACAGAAAAATAGAGAAATCTAAATGAGAAATTAGACTCCATTGTTAGGCATAAGGACTGGGAAATAAGTTACTATCAGAAATGGAGGACATGTTTTCCTGATTTTGTTGTAGTCAAAAAGGTTGTCTTTTATAAAGATATTAGTTGTAGCTCCCTCCTGAATCTATACTGTATGGTCAATGAATACAGAGACAAGCTCTCATACATCAGAATAAGAAACTGAACATCAAGATGCTGCTGTTATTGCCTCCTGAGTCCTATTAAAGATAAGCAGGATTGGCAGGGCAGGTAATTTCAGAGTCTTGGTTCATTCTGGGAGGAGCTCTTGCACTTAAGGAAACTATAGAACAGCTGCAAAATACCTCTATTAAGACCTGCCTTTTGCCACTATGCAGGCTAGCAGAACCCTTTGTCATCTTATTACCTGACAATTTCTAACCTCACACAAATATCTGTTTATAAAATCTGTGATATTCAAGACAAAGTAGTAGTTGAAACCTGATATCAAAGAATATACTGAGCATGCTAAGGAACAATAAAATGTATTGCTTTCATATAGTTTAATCTGAAGCTCAGATAGAACTTTCTTTTTCAGAGAAAAGTAAAACAAGGATTTTTATTAAGAGGTACAGCTAAGTTGTTAAATTCCTAACCAAAAGCCTAATTCTTCAAGCAATCTTGTGGAAAACACTGAGTGAAATAAAAGGGTTAGCTTGATTTAGTTCAGAAAGTGCACTGTACTGAACTTCCTGGTAACAGCTAGAAAACAAATATTTTTAATGGAAATTGATTTAGTGTTTAAACGCCAAACATTCAATAAATAGTGCTAAAACTATTGTTGCTAGTAGAAGATACGCTGCTGAGGCAATTACATTGTAATACAGTGTGTTTATAGTGTAAACATAAATTAAACCGATTTTAATATATTCCCTTTCCTTTCTCCAGCTGGAAGGATTTCCCATAAATATCTGCAAAGCCACACCATTGGTATACTTGAAATCCACCTTGAAAGTCATTCTTCATCAAGAAAACAGTCTTCAACTTAGCTACTGTCCTGAAGCTGCATGCACTGACTCACAGGCAGACCTCTAGTTATTGCCTAATGACTTTCTGATTCTCTGCTCTCCACATGTCTTTATCACCCTCCTCAACTTAAGATAGAGTTTACAATGTCTTTGTTAGTGTAGATTTTTCTTCAGCTTCTGTAGAACATCAACCACAGTGGTTTTAAGTATTTAGTTTCTGGATTGTAAGGTTAATCGGCTAAAGCCAAGAGAAAGGTGAAAGGTGTCTAAGAAAAGTAAGTTTGTTGTTGACTGACATAAAATTTGCTATTCAAAGGTCTGCTTCCGTAGATGAAATATTTTGAGTCTGAAAATTGAAAAAATTCAAAAACCACTAATCTAGCAAAATGGCATTCTATTCAATTACTTTGATTCATAGTCTTCTGCAAGATGGGGAAACAGCACAGGAACAGATTTTGTGCAGGAAAGCTTTACACTATATGCATCAGATTTATTCTATACAGGATGCTCAAATACACTAAGTCCTAGTTAATGTATGTTATGATATTTTCAAACTGGAAGCCACTTCCCAGGAATCCTAACTGCTCCTTAATATTGCACTGATAGGCACTAAATTAATTGGGGAAATAGTCTTCATTAACAGTATATTTATATGATGACATAGATATCAATACTTGCTGGAAATTCAAACTCTTTATTTGCATGAAGATTGTGACAGCAAACAAAACATAAGCATTACCTAAAATATTGTTCTTTCGATGTCCTACATGGAAGTTTCAATGAAGGCTTGAATATGAGAAACACAAATATCAAGCACAAGATCATTTTATTTATTTATTTTTTTAATCTGGCCCCTGTTGCCCTTTCAAATCTGGGAACCCTGATTGTATTATACCATTTTAAGGAGGATGATGAAATGCACTAGAAGGATTTTGGTATTTTATAATCCCAGAAATTAGGTAATTGTGAATTACAGAATCATACAAGCATAGAATGGTTGGAAAGGGCCATAAGATCGTCTACTCCCAATCCCTCTGCCTTGGGTAGGGGTGCCTCACATTAAACCATGTTAATGAAGGCTCTGTCCAACTTGGCCTCAAACATTGCCAGAGATGGAGCATTTACTGCTATTTTTGGCTACCTGTTCCAGGTTCTCACCATCCTCACAGTAAAGAACTTCCTCCTTATATCTAACCTAAACTTTCCCTCTGTAAATTTTAACCCATTACCCCTTGTTTTATTGCTGTAGCCCCTGATGAAGAGCTCATCTCCAGCAGGAAGCCCCCTTCAGATCCTGGGAGGCTGCTATGAGATCTTCATGCAGCCTTCTCTTCCCCAGGCTGAACAGTCCCAACTTTCTCTGCCTATCTCCATACAGGAGGTACTCTAGCCCACTTATCATCCTCATGGCCCTCCTCTGGACTTGTTCCAACAGCTCCATGTCGTTCTTAGGTTGAGGACATCAGAACTGCACACAGTACACCAATTGGGGTCTCACAATAGCAGAGTAGAGGGGCAGGACCACCTCCTTCGATCTGTTGGTCATGCTCCTTTTGATGCAGCCCAGGATGCAGTTTGCTTTCTGTGCTGCAAGCACACACTGTAGGCTCATGTAAGTTTTATTATCAACCAGCACCCTCAATTCCTCCTCTTCAGGGCTACTCTGAATCAGTTCTGTGATTTTGCTTACTTTCCTTGCACTAACACTAATACCATTTGTAGAAAGCATTTTACTTTTTTGTCTGATTTAGTTTTCTGAGCAATTTGCTTCTACAAATTACTTCATTTGCTTTGTCAGATGAATGTTACTTCTAGCACCACAAAGAATACAAGACTGAGACAGTCTAGATTTAGGCTTGAACTGTGACAGAACAAGCAAAATGAATCTTTTGATGTAAGTAATAATATGTACTTCAGGTCTTCTCTGTCATTCAAAACCACAGATGAGTTAGAGCCTTTTACTTATTTATTCTTATATTAGAGTTTCTTAAAGTACAGTGCACACTTACAGATCTAGCAACCATTTTGGCAACTTCATTGCATTTGGCAAGTTAAAAACTTCTTTCCTCTGCTGTGAATTCAGGGCTATACTTATACAGTATTTACTGTGGTTTCTTCATATCAAAGAAAGCAGAAAGGTAGCTCCAGTCATTCTTCAGCTATGGCCATCTGGAAAAAGAGCAACAGTGATCATTGTAACATACTTGATCGACTCTCCATCATTGTGACACATGGGACTATTTGACAGTGGTGCATGCTGAGCTTATAATACTGGGTTCACTGAAGGGTTAGTTGCTGCTGTCTTTAGTAAACAGTTCTGCCTAAAGCAATCACAAATTATTGCAGCTTTGCTGCTTCATAACTGAATATGCCATATGGCAGTAGTGTGGAAGCGATCCAGACATACTAAGAAGTTCTTTTTTTTTTTAGCTTCCTCCTTACCATAATAAAACTTATTTGTATTTTTCACTGGTTTTGTTGCTATATAAATATAGTGGAAAAACCTAATATGATTTATAAATTATATCTGCTATAAAACAAAGGTTCTATTAGTAACTGAAGCAGGATGAAAACTTTACTTTCCCTTGGAATTCCTGACTGCAATCTCTAATGGGTCAGAGACAACTGCAGCGCCACATCACAGTATAATTCTTATTCATCTTATCCTAGTACATTTTTTTTTTTTTTGGGGCTTTTTTTTTTGCCTTAAAATCATCAGTATAATTCTGCCTCAGTGTCTTAGAATCACGTGACTTTAATGAGAAGACACTTCAGGAGGTGAGAAGTTTCCTTCTTTTGCCATTTAGCTCAATTTAGCATGATATTATGCCCAGTGGGTTTTTCTGCATTTATTCTATTCAACCAGATAGTCAGATAAGATTTTTAAACACACAAGTGGTGCCTTTAGCTGTTCGGACACACACAAGAATGTTTTTTGAAATTGTCTGGAAATTGCAATTTGGAATCTATCCAGACCCCCAGCTGCAGATACCACATATCTTTTCTTAGGTTCTTTCTGCTGATTGCTATTAAATGTGAATTCCCACATTCAGTGACTTATTTTAATTTTATTGAAATGTACCTGGTATAGGTACATATTTTAAATAATAGTTTTACCTTACAGAACAGAATGCTTTAGTCATATAACCCAAATATTTTACGGAGTGTCTCAGTTTCTTTTCCAGCAGCTAAAACCATGATAGCTTATATCAGTTGAAAATCCACACTGAAAATAAACTATAAATGAGTATTTAACTGAAAAAAAGAAATTAAAAAAGCAGATTAGAGCTCCATAACTATTTTGAAGATAGGGGAGATTCATACCAACTTAATTTTCTGCTGTGCTAGAAATCTAGCTGCCTTTATTAAAGTTTAAAGAGAAATAGAAGTAAAATCAGGTTGTTTAATCTAGGAAGCTATTTTTTTTCCAATAAGTGTTTTATACCACGTATATGCAGCAAATATGTTTCTAAAAACATAGAAATTGTTGGGTTAAAATATTTCTAATAAGCAGGAATTAAAATCCTCTGCTTGGATTGCCCATCAGAAGAACTTACTTGCAGTTTTTTGTTTTTGTGAGTTTTTTGTTTGTTTGTTTGTTTTGGTTTTTTTGTTTGTTTGTTTGTTTGTTTTGTTTGTTTTGTTTTTGTTTGTTTGGTTGGTTTGTTTTGTTTTGTTTTTGGATTTTGGTTTTTTTTCTTCATCACTCTGTTCACTGACCAACTGAAAAACACCATGCTGGAGCAGTTCAGGAGCAACTGCATCCCTTGGGAAGGACTAACACTGGAGAAATTTGTGGGGGACTCCCCATGAAGTTTGTGGTGGTCTCCTGTGAGAAGGACCCTGCACTGTAGCAGGGATAGAGTGTGAGGAATCCTCCCCTGAGGAGGAAGTGACAGAGACGTGATGAATTGATAGCACCCCCCATTGGCTTCACTTTTGAGCAGTTCAGGGGGATCAGGCAGACAGCCCAGGAGTAAAGTTTAGCCCACAAAAAAACGAAGGGCAGGGGAAAGTTTTTTTAATATTTGTTCTTATTTCTCATTATCCTACTCTGATTTGATTGGCAATAGTTCCCCAATTCAAGTCTGCTTTGCTCATGATGGTCATGGGTGAGTGATCCTTTCTGTTCTCATCTCAATCCAAAATCCTTGAGTTATATTTTCTCTCCCTTGTCCAGCTGAGGAGAGGAGTGATAGAGCAGCTTTGGTGGGCATCTGACATCCAACCAGGGTCAATCCAACATGGCTGTGTTTGAAATTTTTTTAAGTAAAACAGATCATGAACCAGCTGTCTTTGCTCCTTATGTGAAGCTTTCAGCTAGACTGCTGTAACCTAGAGAAGGCTATTGTGATAATTCTGATCACAGTGATGCAGAAAAATGAGCTCTTGATACTTTTTGATCTAACAGAATTCTTTTTCTATTACCAATGTGTTCTGCACTTTAGAGAAGTTAACTTAGCACTGTATGCTGAAGTACAGCAGTGCAAATTATGTTTTTAGCAGCAGTACCAGCTTGGTACATTCAAATTGAGCTGATATTTCAAATATTCTTTTGCGATAGGCAGGTATCAACTTTCTTTTTTTCCTTACTGTGGCCAGCTATATCTGGCATTTAATTCAGAATCTTAAACCTGAAATGTTGTAACTTGAAGGGAACCAGGGTAGAAGAATATCATGGAATATATTTTGAGAATAAATTTGGTAACATTGCTCAATGGATTCACATAAGAATGTTGATCGCTTGGTATTATTCATTTTTACACAGGTGGTTTTACCCAAAATTTACTGAAGTGAGTAAAAGGCTTCTTACTGAACTTGCTGCACTTTAGATCAAACCATGAGTCTTCCACCTGCAGACTTTATAGTACCTTCCAAGGTGTCATGGGTTCAGCAGCAGCAGTCATTTTTCTGTAAGCAGTAGCTGGTGAGCACTGTGTTTTGGATTTTTGGCTTGGGAACAATGCTGATAACACCAGTGTTTATAGTTATGGCTTGGAATGTTTAGGCTGGCCAAGGACTTTCTGAGTTTCATGCTCTGCCAGGGAGGAGGGAAGCCTGGAAGAAGCCGGGTGGAAGGGAAGACAGGACACCTGACCCGGGCTGACCAAGGAGGTATTCCATACCACAGCATGTCATGCCCAGTTCTACTTCTGGGGGCAGGAATCCGGAAGGAAGGGGCTCTCGGCTAGACTGTCGTCGTCGAGTGGTGAGCAGCTCTGTTCTCTTCCCTTGTTTTTCTCTGGTTATTGTTGTTACTGGTGGCAGCAGTGATTTGTGTTATACCTTAGTTACTGAACAGTCCTTATCTCAACCCGTAGGGTTTGCATTCTTTCGGTTCCTCTTCCCATTTCCCCCCCCCCCCCAAAGTGGGAGAGAAAGAAGGTTGGGAGGAGTGAGTGGGCAGGCAGATTGATTTACGCCTGAAACCATGACACAAGGGAAAGCATTATTCATCATAACTTATCTTAAAAAAGAAGAAATAAAGATAGGGACCTCATCCAGACTCACAAAGCTATTCATAGTATAATGAATAATTTAGACTATTTTATATGTAAGTCTCTTAGATTTTGCTATGATTCTTATTGGAATTCTGTTTCATATTTGTAAAATAAATGTATAAAGTCTAATCTGTCTTTGCAACAACATTTCTATTTACACATTTTAACCAAAGAAAGTAAATTAAGAATGGGCTTTGTGTGCAGTGTGGTCCTGTACCCATTAAAACTGTTTAAATAATGCTGTTCTTATCAATTCTTTAAAACAATTTATAGAAATATGCACTGCAGATTTATTAATACTTATTTTCCAGCAATTTTTTTATATGTGTACATGACAATGCATCATCTATACTGATTCCTCGCAGCTTTAATTCTCAGATCTTTTACTTCCATTCAGCTGGATTCTTCTTACAGTAGATATTATAAGACTATGAAGTCTTCTAAGCCCCTGATTTAGAGAAAATAAAAATTGGTATTTCAGGGTTGGATTTTTTTTCTGAGGACTGGACAAATTTTGTATAGAACAATATAATGACATGCAGATGGCTTTTCAAAGTTCAGTTTTCTCCAGCACTTGGGCCTCAGCACACCATATGAGAGCCACTATTTGCTCTGTTGGACTGAAAGCACATTTTTTTGTCTGTTTACCCATTGATTCATAAAGAAAGTAAGCAAATATCCCTACACTGATGGTAAATAGGTATTATGGCCTACTACACATCTTCAAAGCCCAAACAAGTTTATAATTCTATATCATCAAAAGCCTGACTTTATTACCAGTAAATGTGGTAATACATGATATTGATTCTGTTCTACTAGAGATAAGTAAAGGTATGCATACCTAAGATTATATCAAATTTTTACACATTTCTTCAAGGAATCCTGGGGCTCTGTTACATGTTCCTTTGATCTTGTTGCTATTATTTGATAAATCAGGTCAAGTCTTTATTTTCTCAAGTGATATGCAAAAATATGTTTTCTATTAGCTTATTACTTCCATTTTGAGCAGTAAATCCTCATTTCACATCCTTTCCTACTTATGAAGAATTTTCCAAAATTTCCTAATGAAGCTCATATACTCTATTGTTTATGATCCAGATAAGTAACACAGTTTTTGTTACAAGATCAGTCATTCATCAGTTCAACATTTGTAATTTTCTTATGGCTGTACAGCATTTTTGGGCCTTCTAATGTTATGCAAATAACAGTGCATCCAAATTATTTAAAAAAAAATATTTAGGAAGTCATACAACAAATACAGGTGTCTATATTCATATGGGTTTGAGTATATATGCACAGAAGACTTGGACTTAAAATATTTGAGAGGGGCATATGTATAACAGCCAAATGTTTCTTGTATTTTGCAGAAAGTTTATCTAACTTTCTTCATATTCGCATTAATTTCAGGACAGATCAATGCACACTACTGTACTGAAATTCCTTTTAATGTGGCCATCTTCTCTATCAGAAGACTTACACATTTCATTCTAAGTTTTTGCTTTTACTGCTTCATTGTAGCAAAACTGATTGAAAGTAGAGGCATCGTTACTGCAGAATGTAATTTGCAAGTTGACCAAATTATACTTCTGTCTTTGTAGACAGTCTCAGGAAGCCCTCACCATCAGACAGCAGCGAAGCTCTATCTTTCAGGAAGTAGAAAAAGTTACAAACTGAATGGAAAGACAAGCAGGAGTAAAGCCTGTGCAAACATATCATCGCTGTCACAGTATGTAAGAGCAAACCTTGCATTTCGTAGCATAAAAAGCATATAAAGGCTACCTCACCCTTTCTTTCCAGCAAATATTAATCTGTCTCAGTATTTAATCTGAACTGCAGCACCTTTCCAGATGCAAGCACTGCTTTAGAGAACACTTGAGTGAGTCCAAAAGGAAAGAATAATGTAATTTATTATGAACACTTCCTTTACTGAATAAATGTAATCTTACAAGCTTCATTTTCTAGTTATGGAGTAGGACCACATGCTTAATTTATAAAATCAGCAATTACTATGTACTATGGTTTGTGAAAGTTCAATATTAAATTCAATAATTTATAATCACTACATTAATATTCTACTCAAATGGAAAAATATGTTGAAAATTGGTAGTGTGGTTAGGAACTCTATAGGAGATATAGGACTCAAGGATCTGGTGACCTTGAACAGGCTATTTCTACTTTAATGGGGCTCATATTTAGAGCTTGAGAAGCCTGTATGTTACTAATGTAGTTTATAACATATCTTTGACAAAGGTAAACTGTATGTTGGCCAAGGGGTTGAAGGTAGTGATCCTGACCTAGAGACCATTGCACATCGTCTAACTACAGCAATAAGTTCTTGTGAGAACATCCTTTAGGAATATTGTTGTTGTGAGGGAACTAGATAATACTTTGAAGCTATAAAAGGAAAAGTTTCTCTCCATGGTCAGGATGTGCTCTGCATTGGACAGTGATCTGGGAAAAATCCAAACAGGCTCTTCCTGATGCTGCACAAAGAAAGGGGCCCGTAGGGACATAAGGTCTACTTATTAACTGTATTCCTCCTCTTATTCCATCTTATTAAAGCAGTTATTTTATTATCATTTATTGTTTTGCCTTTTTTACTGTGATCCAGAAAGAGCCCTGCTAACTCTCAACTCGCCTTACCCCCCAAAACCAAAACAAAGCAGTGTGCCTTTGAAAACCAAAGGAAGTTAAACAGAAGACTTTGGTTATGTGGTTTATGCTGTTGAATACTGGGAACATAGGAAAAATACTTGTAATAGCTATAAAGAAAGGGACTGCATAAAATAGCAGTTGACCATAAATCTTCACCTCTCAGAGCAGAGCTCTCTACAATGTCTACAAAACTAATCCATTCTGGAGATGCAGTTCCACAACAAAGTCTGCAGAAAATCTTAAGTCTTGCTCTTCTTCTAGCTCAGATGACAATGGACAAATTTGCAGTTTGCAGTTAAAGAAAATGGATTTTGATTGTGCCAATTATTTCAGAAAATTAAGCTGAAATACATGACTAAAACAATATTAAGCCACTGAACATACTTGGCCATTTTCAGCCGAGAAATTTCTGTAGTTAGAAAAAATTAGTCCCATAGTCTCTAAAACTGAATTAATGTTCTGCATGTAAGTATAGTCTTGGCTTTCACTAGAGGAATCATAATTTTTTAAAAAAAGCTATGAGATTATTGTCATCCTTCTATTTGTAAGTTGAAAGGTAAGTCAGGTAAATTTTAAAAGACAGTCGAAGCTGGAGATAAAATCAGGATTCAAAGAAGCACTAAGAAGACCCCATGTACAAATGCCAATAACATCTGGAAAATTAGACTTTTTTACAGTATCTAATACTATATCTCCCTTAAATCTAAATAAAATTATCAGATTCTTAAGGAGTTATTTCAATGATGCAAGTGATGCTAAGAATTTAAACACTATGTTCTGCTGCCATACAAAGCAATATAAGCTATTTGATGGATGTTTGTATAGATGCTGAAATTTTGATTTTATGGAAAAATATTTTTTAAAAAGAAATTGTAAAATCAGTCAACATGCAGCAATGAAACTGCAAAAATAAACTTTAAGAAAAGAAGATAGTCTAGATTTTTTAAAATATTTTAGATTTTTTTTTTTATGTTGAACATTTCCTGATGTTGAGATTTGGTTTACTACTTGGATTGTTTACTATGCTATTGATTGTTTCATTTGCTCATTTTTTCTTGCTGACATTTGCATAGGAAAGCGTTCCTGAGTTTTCTAAACATAAACATTGTTTTTTGTAGTGTTTTGAAACAGATTCTATCCTTCTGTGATCACTCATGAAAGAAAGAGTGTATTTGCTCTTCAGAAACCTTGGATCTGCAAAGCTAGTTTTTTCTTTTCTGCATTTCCTGGAGCAATCTTCAGGCTGATGGCCTCATCCTAAAACAGATAAAATCAATACTTTTTGATCTCCAAGCACATCAAGAATTTTATGTTGGTACAGAGGAAGGAAGAAGGAGAGGGACAACTGAAAATTCAAAACTAGCTCTGCTCTGATATCAGACAGCCTTGTCTACACCTGAAAGGAAAAATCTGCTCAGGTTTTCAACTGTGGAAAATAGTTTAGATTTTTTTTTCCTGTTTTTGAACATCTATTAGGAAAGTAATTGGTGGAGTGAGATACACAATACTTAAAAAAAATTCTTTAATGGAATTTGAAAGGAAAAGAGGAAAAGGAGTGTGGATCTCAAGTCTTATGACTGCAGTCACTGGATTGGTAGCAGTCAGGACAGGAGTCATTTTTGGTACTTTAAACCACTCTGGTGTTCACCAGTATATCTACTCTGATTATCAATACATAATTTAGTTTAGCAACATACCATATGCAAAGGAAAAAAAAAAGGCTGCCTGTTGACCTCAGGACAGTGATGATATAAGTAAAAGCTTCACCTGATCAGCACAGGTTTGAATTATGATTTTAGATTTCTGTATTGCATATTTTTTTTTTCTCCAAAAGATGTAAAAATAATAATTAAAAAAAAGCTAATAAAAGTGATATATACAATAGTTGAACACCAGTTATACACCTGCCTATTATATACAGGCAAAACTGTTATAATATAAGGTATGTTCATAAGGCATAGCAGATTTTAATTCATGCCATTGAAGAAATTTTGACTCCACTATATGTGTTTTCTTTGTGGATATTTTGCATTCTTCGCAGTATGTCAACCTGCAATCATAAGAAACATTTCTCTTTAAACTTTTATCTCAGATTTTGGTAGAAGGCAGTTAAAAATTAGGGAAAATTCTTTCATTTTTCTTTATTTCATGGTAATAAATGTGGAATGAGTTTACTGGATTTGGAAGTATTACAGATAAACAAGCAATTCCTTCTAATCAGGTCAGTCCCTGAACTTAATCTAATGAGTTAATATCTTTAAAATCAGTGGATGCATGTAATTTTTAGGAGCTGGTTTTGAGAATACAGCTGCAGGATCTGTGGTTGATGCTTTCTCCATGTTAAATAAAATATATTTAGATTCAGACATTATTTCATCTTCCCCAACACTGGACATTCAGATGGACCATCTTGTCTAGACTGAGCTTCTGTCAAGCAGGGTTAGCACAGATGATTCTTGAAGTGCCTTCCAACCAGATGTCCTATAACTTTGTGATTCTGTGATTCATATTCTCTAGCTGCTTTCTTATTCTACATCAATAAGAATTTTATTATTAGAGAGGAAAACCCACAACACCCTGTATATTAATTTTGAATTAAATTGCTCTTTTATGTCAGTATCACGAATCTTTATTTCCTTGGATATTGTAATATGCTGTTCAGTTCAGCTCTTTTTAAAATTTGGATTTAATTTCTTCTGGTTCCCTCTCCAAAGTGTCTGATAATATGTTACGCCCTATTCATTATGAAATCTAACACAATGTTTTCACAAGATCGCAAGTGACATTTCTGATGACTACTTCAGATAAAATGAAATTTGACCTTCTCTTCGATATTCAGAATATGTATAGAAGTAACAATCTTTAAACAGATTGATAGCAAGCGCAATCAACAATTAAACCAAGCTTGCTTTTGCAACAAAATTCATGGAGATTGAGCCACATAAAAATGGAATGGTACATGACAGCTATGTGATGTATAGCATAAGCATACTTCAATCTAATTAGTGGAAAATACAAGCGACAATTTTAGCTTTAAGAAAAATAAACAAAAAGCTTTAAAATTAGGGAAACACTGAAGACGACCGGTAAATTCCTTGTCCTATCTATGTATGTTGTCCTGGTTTCAGCTGTGGCAGTTACTTTTCTTCCTATTACCTGATACAATGCTGTCTTTTAGTCTAAGAATAAAGCTGATAACACACTGATGTTTTACTGGTTGCTCAGTAGCACTTACCTTGATTAGGGACTTTTCATTCTCTCATGCTCTGCCGGTGAGGAGGGGCACAAGAAGCTGGGAGTGAGCAGAAACAGGGCACCTGACCCAAGCTAGCCAAAGGGGTATTCCATACCACAGCGTATCATGCCCAGTATATAAACAAGAGGAAGCCACTGGGGCCTGATTGCTGCTCAGGTTGGGCTGGGTATCAGTCAGCTGGTGGTGAGCAGTTGTGGTTTTCATCACTTGCATTTTCCGAGATTTGTTGTTGTTGTTTTTTATTATTATCACTATTGCTATTGTTGCTATTCTTTCTGTTATCAGTATATTTTACTGTATTTTAATTATTAAACTGTTCTTTATCTCAGCCCAGAGTTTTCACATTCTTTCAGTTCTAATCTCTTTCCTGCCTCAGGGTTAGGATTCATGTTGGCATGTGGTGAGTGAGCAGCTGCGTGGGACTGAGTTACGGGCTGGGTTTAAACTATTACATATATATTCACTTCATTTTAATGACAAGTCTTATAGTTGCTCTACCTGTACATTAAGTGATCTATTATTATCTTGCTTAATTCAGTAGTTCCAAACAAATTCCCTGATTGCTAACTCTAAAAGGTTCTTGCCACACAATCCTGCTACCAGACAATTATTCTAATAGATATCATGGAAACTAAAATTTATATATTTCAGAGAATAATCCTTTCACTGGCAATGGATTTTATGGAGATTTCTTACCTTCAGGAGTTTCTGAAGGTTCTGTGATGGGAATTTATGACTTCTAATGCTGATGTTGTCTTCTTGTATTTAAAGAGAAGTAACACTTAATCGAAGACAGTGCCACAAGTAACAGACTATGCTGCCAGATGCTGTGTTAAAAAAGAATCAGTCTCAGACAAATTGACATAAAAATTCAAAATTTATCTAAGACCTGAACATTATAAAATATTCATATAAAAATAACATTGATTAAGCTAACATAAATAAAAAAAAATGTATTTTTTGGGGCAGGGTGAATAAGTGGAATCATAAATAAAAGCATCATGTGTTTTTTATTAAAGGAAATGACTGTTATAATAATATTTTATTGCACTGATTGCATGTAAGTTTTGATGTCTGATTCAAATCCATGTGAAAATATTGGAGAAGATCTTATCTAAAATAAGAATACACTTTCATAAAATAATAAGAAAAGTTGTAAAAAATTTTGAAACTTTTAAGATGATGATAACTGTTTTGGACAATCATTAAACAACAGTTTTTGTAATGTAACATAGTATAACATAGTCTGAGGAAATTATTTGGTACTAGAATACTTGACATAATGCATTGTCATGGGTTCAGCAGCAGCAGTCATTTTTCTTTAAGCAGTAGCTGGTGAGCACTGTGTTTTGGATTTTTTGGC
>JASSUY010009451.1:4530-28073 GCA_032466535.1 Forpus xanthops | reverse complement strand
CCCCCCCCCCCCCCCCCCAAGAGCTAGGGAGGAAAAGCCAGGAAAGAGTTAAAGAAACAGTGATGGATCTGGATCTTGTTATTGAGTGTTTATCTTACCAACCCCAGAGACCATGTGATGACACTTAGGAAACCAGCTCCAAGAGACATCATTGCAGTATGAGGTGGCAGGTTCTACCGTAGAGGGAATTCCCGCAGAGGGAACCTTGACCTGGGTGGTATGAGGGTCTGCTTCCCCATACAGCATGAGGTTTGAGCTTTTTATGTTGTCCAAATGCACACTCCCTGATGCAGGGAGCCAACCTACATCAGAGGGAGTGGCCAGTTTTACATACGCATCAACTATTTGAGAATAGGCAGAGCTTTATTCAAATTAAGGGAACTCCTTCTTTACCCTTGTGCACTACTCCCTGGTGGTCTCAGGTGGGGGTCTTTTTGATGAAGGCTCAACATCTTCCTCAATCTGAACTTTCAAAAGATGTCCCGCTGCTCACATGCAGCAACAGCTCAAACTAGATAGCTGGCAAAAGCTGGTTTGATTCTTCTCTATCTCCTTGATGCCTTCTTCTGATTGGTTCACTATTCCTTGTAGATTAGGTAGATACAAATATGTTACAAGCATCAGTGGAATTAGTTGCAATAAGTTGCAAACCTTATCCAACAATAAGGTCTTAGAACAATCCCCAACTGCCCTGCTGGGGGGTGTGTGTGAGTGCCAGGGATGCTTAAGGAAAAGGCCACCACTGACCATTTCTTTCCCCTTGTCAAGCTCACCTCACACACCTATTCTACTCTGCTTCTAGTTTTTTGAGCTACAAAAATACAATTTTGCAGAAGGATTGTTATAAGCTACTGATTAAAGGTTACCTGAAAATAGCTCATTTTCTCCTAAAATGACAGTGCAGATATTCAAAAACTGCAGGGTTTTAGAAAAGGTCCTTGTGTTAACTCACAGGGAGGTCATGCAATGTCTGTCAAGCTGGTGGCCAGGATTTTCATGTAAGGGAGCATAAACCCCAGGGGAATGCCCTGGGTAGAAATACAGCACTACTCTGGGCTGACCTTTCAGAAAATCAAATTTCATGAGACTTGATACTACCTGGCTTTCAGCTGTGGGAGTTGAAACTGCCGATCCTTGACCTTTGCATACTGTCTTAATCTCTCAACACTGGGGACATGGCTGATCATGACAGAAGCAGCACTGTGACTGCAGGCACATGCTCCCTGATGTGCCTCAGAGCAAGGAACATCCCTCCTGCAACCACAAAAACTATGAGTTTTCACATCACCAAAATTTTTAACTAATCCTGGTGCATACCTTTGCTAATCCCACTCATTCAGGATTAAAGATGACCTTGCCAGCAGCTTCCCAGTAGCAGCTTCATCAACTGGGAGGAGCCAACTGACACCCATGCATCAGAAGGTGCTGGGGAACCCTCTGTGCAACCCTAGTCCTCTTTGGCTTGTCCAACCACAACTAAACCATGTACAATAAAACATGGCATTGTTGAGAATAAGGAAGTATATGAGCACCCCTACTGTGCCCTTTATAAATGTAGAGATAATGAAAGCTGTTTAAGGTGACTGCAGATTGAAGCTAACTGCTCTGTGCTTTAAAGCCAGGATCTGTTTGTTGTGTCCAGGTTCGTGTTGTTGCAAGCACAGTGGAACCTGAACAATACAAATGCTTTTCAGAAATTCAGAAATTCCTGCTTTCCATAAATTGTGGCTTAGATCAAAATCAGAACCTCTGTGCAAAAGAACAGAAATCTCCACTGTTTGATTTGGAACACATGGGCTCCTCTAAGATTAAAAAAAAAAACCCTGTTGGCACAGCACACAAGAAAGAGAGGCAAAGGAACTACATGAAATAATTCAAAACAAAAGAGCTATGAGGAACTCAGATGACAGATTGAGAAGTAAAGTAACTGCAATTAAGAGGACAATTTCACATCCAACAAGGATGCTCCAAACACCAGCCAGCAAATGGAAACCTGCACTAGCAGTAAGCTGAACACAGTACAAGCCAGTTGTCTGATGGAAAGGCACATTGAGACAAACTATCAATTACATTTTTGCAATGTAGTTAGGGATAGTTAGCCCTAAACATGATTTCATAAGTGCATTTACAAATTAAACAAAAGAAAAGAAGAGTGAACCAAATCCAGGAAAAAAAAAAAAAAATAGCTCAATTTGGAAACTGAAGGTCACTCATTTATTGAGTTTATTGAATGGATTATCAAGGAAAACAACTGCTCATCACTAAAATAAAGCAGTGGACTAATCACAAAAGCCAGTCATGAAAATAAAAATAAAAGGAAGAAAAAAAAAATATACTGTGTTTTTTTTTTTTTCTGAACATCAGAGAAAAGGTTTGGAATGGAAAGAAATAAAATTCAGACAATTCTGGGTTTTGCATGTTTAAGCTTGTCATATCTAATGACCATGAGCTAAACTTCATGACTAAACTTCAGTGAGGATAGTTAAATTACTGAGGTTTGATGTGTGTACCCGCAACAGTTGACCCAAAGTATTCACACAAGCTGCGCTCAGTTGTGTTGATTCAGGACAGA
This sequence comes from Forpus xanthops, assembly GCA_032466535.1. Taxonomy (NCBI): domain Eukaryota; kingdom Metazoa; phylum Chordata; class Aves; order Psittaciformes; family Psittacidae; genus Forpus; species Forpus xanthops. Next base: position 25,501 of record JASSUY010009451.1, on the reverse strand, counting down.
GGTTCCTCCAGTCCACATCTTGGGTCCTCACAGAAAAAAACTGTAGACACCAGGCAAGCTAGTAGTGCATTTCCATTATGGCACATCTGGAATGCTTTTGTTTTCACTGATTTTGGACCTTGGGATACTCTGTATGCAGTAACTACATCAATGGGGAGAAAATCCATTTCCCATTGAAAAGGTATGCTTAAAGGGTTAATATATTTGTAGATATTAGGCTTAGGAGAGTTGGAGTCTAGACTGCAACAAACAGATGAACAGACATTTTTGGTTTGGGTGTCTTCCCCCTTAAGCTGAAAATGAAGAATTGCTTAAAAACCTCAGCATAAAATCAGAGCCTCAGACCTCGTGATTAATAAGTCTGAGTAGTGATTTATTTCTACATTAGACTCACACTCACAGTACGTTCACTTGGTAACTACGATACATTCACATAAGTCACATTGACACAAGTAAACTAAACCCTACTGAATTGATAAGTTCAACAGACAGGTTTCTGTCAGGAAAAATAAAAATCATTGCAGCAAGAAGGCAAGAGCCAGAGTTTGCTCTCTAGAAAAGCTACAAACAGATGTATTTTATTCTATTCTAACTATTTTTGTTGTCTTACACCTTGTGTTTGTGGCATTATCAAGTCTTGAACAAACTTAAATCAACTTCTAAGACAAAGTTTATATCCTTATATCATTCTTTCTGAATTTCGTAAAAGTTCTTTAAAAGGATGCAGCAAAGAACTAAGGTCAAAGTCTTACAACTTCTCATTTCTGTCCTGGTTCAAAAGAAAGGAAGGAAATGCACTGTCCTGCAAAAGGAAAAGAGGAAAAGAGCAGGAAACAAATTGATGTCAGAAGACCTGAAAGAAACAATGATAGGACAAGGAGGAATGGCTTTGAACTGGAAGAGGGTAGATTTAAGCTAGGTATTAGGAAGGAGTTCTTCACTGTAAGGGTAGTGAGACACTGGAGCAAGTTGCCCAGATGTGGCTGCCCCATCCCTGGCAGTGTTCAAGGCCAGGTTGGATGGGGCTTTGAGCAATCTGTTCTAGTGGAAGGTACCCCTACCCACGGCAGGGGGTTTGGAACTGGATGATATTTAAGATTCCTTTCAACCCAAATTCATTCTATAATTCTATGCATTAAAAGAGGAATATACTTACCCCCACATCTTATAAAGCAAGAACAGTGTCTAGATATCACAGTGATTGGCATTCAATATGTAGGTCAATGACTTAGCTACAGTATGGTCAGCTAGCAAATGTTAAAAGGTCACCTGATGCTAATTGTGAACAAGACAGACTGAGCTACTTAAAAAAACAACTGTTATGAACAATTTCTCAGGGCTTAGGAATTCTGCATGCTTCTGTAATTTGCTCTTCTCTATTAATGTTGAATAATATTCTGAAAATTATTAATTGGATAATGATTTGTTTCTATCACTAATTCAATAATGTGTTCTGAGGTGTATTTTGAAAGCTGCCAGCTCTAAAGATTATAAATATCAAGCGTATCCTCACTAAACTGCTCTGGATGGAAGGCAGCTCCAAAGTCATAGTTGTGGAGTCTATGGAACTTTCTGCCCACTTTTGCACAGTTTACACACAAAGTCACCAAAATACCTACATCCTCTGGAGATCAAGGCAATGCTGCTTTCCCACTCACCTTCCAGGGAAAGGAAGGTTTTTAACATGGGTAGCAATTAGGAGATTAAACAAACTGGGTATTAAACAGGGGTCTGTCTGGAGATTAATAGTCCACTTTTAGGAGGAATCTTTGTGGGGCATACAGAAGAAAAACATCTCACCCTTCCCTTACATCCCGCTTCCAAATCTAAAGGTCTTCAGAACACCCTGAGGATGGGCGTATAACAGGGCTCTCCTGTACAGTACTCATCACCCCTCTGGCCTCTGACATGGATCCTGGGCCAGGACTGAGCCGCAATCATTTCTGCTCAGATAAAAAGCTGAAGACAAGAAAGCCAACAATAATCTCCTTGAGCTACCACTCCCTGCTACCTCCCTAAGAGAAGCAAGATCATTAAAAATGCCACATAAATATCACTGACAGAAAACAGGCTTCAAAGTTATTCAGAAAAGCCACATGCACAACCTCCTCTTTTTAATAGTGATAAAAACAGGTTTTTGAAAGAGCAAGTCACAGCATAGGCAAACCTGCCTTTCAAAATCCAACAGCTCTCTTTTTGCAGAAAAAAAGGTAATGTTGTAGGGGAAAGGGAGAGCATTCCTCCTTCATGGGCCACAGAGGCATAATCAATTGGTACAAAAGCACATTGTTGAAACACAAACCATGGAAAGCTGCTTTATGAAGTCGTGCAGCCAGCTGGAACAGCCATCAACAGCTGTGAAAGGAATTCACTCTACAACTGAATCACTTCATGTGAATGGGTTTTTTTCCTCTTATTAAATGCAGCTCAGGCTGCTGAGCCTCATCCTGAAGACCCTCCACAGAGCAGCTCCACTTCTTTCTCTACTCCCTTATATATTTGGGAGCATTAATAGTTCTGACTGTATTACTTAATCTCCTTCTGAGACATCATTTCTCCCTCTCCCATCATATAGCAATCTTCCAACCTACGATGTCACACTGTGTGGTATCCTAAGCTTTTTGATAGTAAACCAGAGACTGTAAGTGGTTTGGGAGCGGGATAGGTACATAATTTGCTCTGAAGAGAAGGGCTTTTTTTTTTTGTTTTAATTAATTTAGTGTAATGATAGCAACAAACTGTGATTCACAGAATCATAGGATAGTTAGGGTTGGAAAGGACCTTGAGTTCACCAGGTTCCAACCTCCCTGCCATGGGCAGGGACGCCTAACTCCAGACTATGTCACACAAGGCTCTGTCCAACCTGGCCTGGACTTGAACACTGCCAGGGATGGAAAATTCACAATTTCCTTAGGCAACCCATTCCAGTGCCTCATCACCCTCACAGGAAAGAGCTTCTTCCTTGTATCTAACCTGAACTTCCTCTGTTTAAGTTTAAACACATTACTCATTGTCCTATCGCTACAGTCCCTGATAAAGAGTCCCTCTTCGTCATCCCTGTAGGCCTCCTTTAGATATTGGAAGGCTGCTATGACATATCCACACACCCTTCTCTTCTCCAGACTGAACATCCACAACTTTCTCAGCCTGCCTTCACACAGGAGGTGCCCCAGCCTTCTTACCATCCCTGTGGTCCCACTCTGGACTTGTTTCAACAGTTTCATGTCCTTCTTATGTTGAGGACACCAGAACTGTACACAATACTCCAAGTGAGATCTCACAAGAGCAGAGTAGAGGGGAAGGATCACCTCCTCCAACCTGCTGGTCACACTCCTTTTGATGCAGCCCAGGACACAATTGGGTTTCTGGGCTGCGAGCACACACTGAAGCTGGGTCATGTTCAGTTTCCCATCAACCAACGCCCCTGAGTCCTTCCCCGCAGGGTTGCTCTGAATCTCCTCTCTGCCCAACCTGTAGCTGTGCCTGAGATTGCCCCTACCCAAGTGTAGAACCTTGCACTTGTCTTGGTTGAACTTCACGAGGCTGGCAATGGCCCACCTCTCAAGTGTGTCAAGGTTCCTCTGCATCCCATCTCCTCCCTCCAGCATATTAACTGAACCACACAGCCTAGTGTTGTCAGCAAACCTGCTGAGGGCACATCAATCCCACTGTCCATGTCACTGACAGAGGTTGAACGGAGCTGGTCCCAACACTGACCCTTGAGGTACACCACTTGTTACCATTCTCTGCTTGGGCAACTCTTGAGTGCAGCCATCTAATCAACCCTTTATCCATAGAGTGCCATCCACCAAATTTATGTCTCCCCAGTTCAGAGACAAGGATGTTGTGTGGAACAGACTATAGAAGCAAGGAAAAAAATTCAGATGGAATGATATTTTCTGCTTGCTCTACTTCTAATTCTGCCCTCTTTCTGCTTGATATAGGCTACTTGATTATATCTTGTACATACTTCAGTTTATTATACGTGAAATAAGTGGACAGAACCACAGCCTAGACCCATAGCAAGCAGTGACATTAAAATATACACTGTTAATCAACTTAAGCTTGAGACTGGCACAAAATTGCAAGGAGAAGATCACCGGCTCTTGAAGTCATGTACTTGGCATGAGAGACAGCAGGTGATACCACAAGGGTATTGTAATTAAATATTATCTCAAGAAAATCCCTGATTCCTTCATTGAAAAAAAAAAAAAAAGCCATGCAAACCTGTAAATTTAGTGAAAAGGTATAAAAACATCTGAACAAGTAGGTAATATCTTCAAACAAATATAGCTTCTCAGCCTATACTTTTATTGGGTTTTCAGACAAAGAAAAGAAATGCCTCTGGTATTCTGATAGTGTAGCCAACTGTAGCTCTCTTCATTTCCATTGTAGAAATGCCAGCACAGCCTTATACTGAGGAAAACCTCAGTACTGAGAGCAATAAAAAGATATTAGAAGAATGTTCAACTCTTACAGCAACTTTGTGAAAGCCATTTCACTACAGGCTGGCTCCAAAATGAACCATTGAGGGGATAACCAAGCTCAGCATCATGATTATTTACATGCGTTGTACAAATTTTTAGATCTCCTTACCTGAACTGCTACAGAGAGATGGTTCCACGAGTCTGCCAGTCTTATCGTAACAGGCAATAGCTCGCAGCCGTACACCTTCACCACACTCCTTCGTGTCTTCATGGGATTGTGTTCGAAACTGTGGCTCAGAGGTAACTCCTCCAATAATGCAGTCAGACCAATTTCCATGGGGCTGGGAGGTAAACACCTCACAGGGACACAGCTCTGTTTGTACTTGAGGATAAACTTCGGTATTCTGGCATTTGTCTCGCTTTCTGCTTCGCCCTGTTCCAACCACAGAAATTTGTTCATTACTTAACATCTGCTACTTTTGATAACACCACATCATGTTACTTATGCTTGCATGAATTCAACACATTAGAACCAAGACAATCTGAATGTTAATACCCAGGAACATTTCTGAAGTATCTACCAGCTTCTGCCAGTGCCATGGTGTGTGAAGACAATGGATTTATCTTGAGGGGCAGCCAGAGAACTTGGAAATACTGTTTTGATGGGTGGCGCAAGGAGAAAAATGTAAAGTCTTACTCTGGGAATGGCCTGCTCAGATGATAACTTTTAATTTTATATAGCAACATTTTTCTTTAATTATCTGATGAAAATAAATACATTGTTTTGTATCTATTTGCTCACAATCAGTGGTTACAAAGGCAGCTTCTAGAGAACTCTACATTAGCTACAACTTCTTTGAGGCTACATTACAAATTAGTTGAAGATGCATTCTGCACACAAACCGTGCTTTGAAGAAAACACACATAGATAATCCTCATTAAATTATTAGGGCTGGATAGCATTTCAATGATTATATTTGGGTTTAAATTTTCTTTTATTATATTCCTTCAGCAGGTTTTAAAAGAAGGCTCTTTCAGAAGCTTCAGGAAGCAGTAGCATTCAAATAAAACCGTGGTAGAGCTCTCTGCAACTGTATTCTCCGTGCCTGCTCCTGCAAGACTTCTAGGTATGTGAAGAGGTCCCTCATTCAAAAAGAGATAATGTAAAGAAAAGAATTCATGCTCCCTGCATCCCTATAATCACTCAAGGGAACAAATGTCTGTATACAGCCTCTAAAAATAAAATCAATGCTTTCCATGGCATGGGTTAGCCAACATGATATGGAGCAATCTTTATGCTGGCTGAGCTCAGAAACATCTTTGCATTTGTCATCTGTATAGAAGGGGAAAATTCATCTTCACTAACAAACCACATCTGTATACCATACTCAAAAAGTTCACTAGGGATCTTTGCAATTCCAGCATGTAATGTTTGATGAGGTGACAGAAGCCACAGTCTCAGTGTATACCTACAGCTGTGTGTTCTGCATTGTATTAGTAACCATGGGAATTTGAGACTTGGCCACATTTGCCATTATTGCATGAAACACATTAGACACAGGTAAGGATGCTAATAATCTCACACCTATATGATACTTTTTTTCCAACTTTCTCTGCCACCTGTTTTGTAGGAATATTCTCTCTAATGAAACTAGCATGAAAGCCCTAATTTGAGGGGAAAAGTGACATTCATCCCATACTCTTCACAAAGAAGTAGTTTTAGAATTAGTGATGGTGATATTTTTATCACCTTCATAGATAGCTTTAAAAATTACTATTAAATAGACTAATTCCAGAATTCACAAGGATATAAACACTTCAATTAAATAGTATTTACTATTTAAATTCAAATTTCTAAAGACTAACAAATATTATATGCACTAAATATTATCAGGTAGTATATACTGTACATAAAAATCCATGAAACATTAAAAATTTACCTTCCTACAGAAAATGCATACTAAAGTGAATTAATTGTATTAATTAACTGAAGACTTCCTTAAAAACTTTTCATTATAATGACTTTGAATTTTGATATGTTCTGTAACAAGTCTTTTACTTCTTAACTAATGACTAATTTCATAAGTCTGTGATTACTTACAAAGTAAAATGAATAATACTATTAAAAACTGAGTAGGAGGCAAGAAAACACTTAGCAAACAATTAGCAGATTCCTATGAAATGACACTGTTAATGAACTCTGCAATGCGGCTGCATGGTATGTCGTTACTGGCTCAGTTCAAACCATGACAAACTCTCAGAATAAAGCAAGAACATTCATGTGAGAACAAGCAGAGTATTGAACAAGGAGGTACAATTCATGCACTGTTACACAAAGGTGAAATACAAATGGATAAAGGCCTCTCCTGACATTGTGAAATACTTCCAAAAATAGCACTTTCCTTAAATCTCTGGACTGCGCTCCTACGGATGAGATTTTTCAAGACTTCTGGCTAGCTCCACTTTTCATGACGTTTTATGCAACTGTAGGTCAGCACTAATATCATTGACTTTCCCTGTTGAAATATGGTCAAATCAAAACTGATTTGGTCTTCCCTTGCTGTAATATATGGTGTTGTGCTGTCCCCACCCTAGCACAGCCTGAGACTCCTGTTGCATGTTAAACACTTGCTTTTCAGAACTCCTTTGCTGGGCAGGGGCTGAGGTCATGAGCTCCTTTCCAGCAGGAGAAAGGGAACCCAACAGGGTCATATGGAAGAAACTGGTGGTGTTTGGTCACAAATGCTTTTCTGGTGAGGAGTCAAGCTATCAAAACCTCTAAGAAACTTCTGATCCACTTACTTGAATAGATTTATTTCTGATATTAGAACATAGGAAGAAGGGGGATAGGCCGGACATATACTGTTTTGTAACTTGCCCAGATGTTCAGAAAATTCAGATTTAAAACTGCCTTGAAGTATTCACTTAATTCTTACATATTTTCTACAAGAACAGTCACCTATTATTCTGATATGGATAAAGGATTTCTACTACTATAAACATACAGGGAACATTTTAGAATATGCTTTTTAGCAGAAAAAATAGAAATATGCATAATAATGATTTTTAAGTAAAAGAGAAGCCTTTATCCTTCAATGAGCCATACTGACAAATGGCAGCTTGAAGCCATTATGTATGCATACTGTAATTGTAAGTTGCTAAAAACTTGGATCATTCCAGCAGTAGCAAACTGAATAACAAGACAGCCATGCAGCCAGGTACAAGTGATTCTAGAAGAAAGGAGCAGTGGTAGCCACCATAATTCTCTGCCATTCAGTTCCCAGGCATTATTGCAGAAGATATTTTTACAGCAATGTTAGTATTCTACACCACAGTAGAAGTCTTTCAAGTTTCACCTCTATAAATGAAGGAAACTAAAGCCAGCTACACCGTAGCTCTCAAACACCACACAGATATATGAAAAGATCCCAGTTTTCAGAATAACAATAACAGTAAATTTCTTGTAAGTCTTCTGAAAACAGTATAATTCATTTTAATTTGATTTAGCTACGCATGTGTGGGGAAGACAACTCTGAACAAAACAAGCAGTTCCAAACTATTCATGTTATAGAGTTTTAAAGCTTTTCAGTTTGGTCAGCATTCAGATAACATAATAACAAAGTACAATAGCAAGTACGGGAGACTGCTCCATGTAATGGTTTGAATTAGAGTTTTTAATGGATGCATACAAAAGAACAAACAAAATTAGTTTAATGATACTGTTTTCTCTTTATTCATGGTACTAATTTGATCCCTTGAACTACCGCATACTGCTGAGCACAAATCTCCCAGTTTTAAACTTTGCCCAGATTTCAAGAGTCTTAAACAGAAAATCACACTGATTTGTACTTGTACAGAATGTACTTGTACACATATTTGCTGAACACTTCCCAGATTCATAGGTCAGACAAACTTGCACAATGGATAGTTGTGTTTGGTTTATGCCTAAAAATGTCTTTCCACCACTTAGTTTTTCTGCACTATTCTCATACCAAAGTGTATGTGAATAAAGCAGGCAATGATCAGTATCAGATCAGAAAACAATTAAGAATGATCAGTACTCTGGGCTTTCCCAAAACCCCAACATCAGTCCACCAATATCTGAGAGGCATTATCCACAAGTATTGCCATCAGATTAATATTATAAAAGATTATACCTGTTAGTGATCGCCTCCTACTTCTAGTTGATTCACAGTCAAATGAACATGCTGTAAATTTTGACCAAGGCGTAAATGTGCAGTCATCTTTGCAGGGAATGAGGCACTCCTGTACAAGAGATGGCATAGCTCCAGCCCACCGCAAGCAGTCACCAATGCTGGCGGAGTCGTTGTGCTCTGAGAGGCATGTGACAGCTGAAAAGTAAAAGTGCAGAAACCTTTATACTGTCATATGTATCGTGTTATACTCTATGCAGTCAGTAGTTGTGCTCTATATAAGATTCTCTCTCCTGGGTTCATAGGATAACGCTGATTTATTTTTAGGTCATTATTCATGCATCACTCAAAAATGTGTTTGAAGCTTCACAAAACCATAAAGATACATTGTTATTTGAACCATATGTTATCTAAATGATGATATAAATTCAATCATCTTAAGGAGGCAATCATTTTAAGGGTGGGGGCAATGGTTTTAACAATGATATATTGTACAAACAAACAAGAAAACATATAATACTGTGGCTATGTGTCAGAAAACATACTTGGTCAAGACCAGGATTCCCAAGCTTTGAGGTACACAACACTCATGCAACCGAAACTACCTCAAAGGAGAGGAAAAAAAAAAAATAAAAGAAACCTTCTTTCTCCAAAGCTGCAATCTTTTCCATATTTCAGATGAAGAGCAGCTTTCCCACACACAGTGGTGACCTCTGCTCTGAGTAGCAGATGTTATAGCTAAATGCTTCTGGCAAAATGCTGTAAACACCAGGTCTGCTGCCTCCAAACTGAATTTCCTAAATATTGTGCTACCCCTTGTGCTCTCCTGCTCTCTGGCCATCTGAACCTTTCAATCTCTTGCATAAATGGAGATGTGTAAGAGGAAGGGCACAAGTGTTCAGCACGTGGCCATGGTACGAAAGGGGTGCAGCTACTGCACTTTACTAGGTCAGCTTTTACAGAGCACAACAGCTTGCTATGAGGATGGATGAACGAGAACTACTGAACAGACACTGTAACAGGGGAAAAGAAAAAAAAAAAAAAGAAAAAGAAAAAACACACCCAAACCACAAACAAACAAAACAGAAAAAAAAAATAAATAAAAGAAACCTGCTCTACAGGTCTCATCTGAGGACAGTGCCACTCTACTAGGCTCCATCCAACCTGAAATGCCTTTGCAAATGGGCAGAAGCAGAGCCCCTGTGCATATACTGAGCTTTGTCTTCATGCACAGCACCATCAAGGCTGCAGCCCAAATTCATGTGTGATGCATTACTCTAGTCCTGTGCCCAAAGCTTACAGGTCTCAAAGATTGGGCCATGGCAATAGGAAACATGAGGCATAGGGCTGGGCTAAGGCTGTGGTCTCTGAATTTGGATGTAGATGCCTCTGGGCCAGGCAAAAGTCAAACAAGGTTTGCAAGGGCATAGCCCAGGACTTAAGATGCACAGATTTGCCACCAGTTTTATTTTAGCTCAATGCCCTTTTCTTCCAACACCCCTATCCTTTTTTGGATTGTAATGATTAATTTTTCAGGGTGGATAATGGTACTGGACAGCCATGGTGGAGGACAAAATTATTAATGTGCAAATCTGAGTCACAGGAAGCCTGCTATAAAACTTGCTAAAGTTTCTCTGAATTAATAAGTAATTATAATAAATAAAAATAGTCTGCACATCATGGAGTCTTTCATTTCATTACTAATAATTAATTCTCACAAAATCTCTAAGATTATAGGCTATTTATATCCTACTTTGTAGGTTAACCAAAGGAAAGATCATGACTTGATTACAATAATAAAGTCAGGGACAGAGTTAGGAACTGAATTTGGCCCCAAGAGTTTAGTCATCGCATGCACTTTGATTTCAGACAAGTCCACACATCATATCATAAAGCAACAGAAGATGAAATTATTTAATCCATATTTTATTATTTAACAAACTGTGATATTATTTTATGGAGATTCCCAAATAATTCAGGTTTTTGAGAAAGCACAGCTTCTTCCTTGTTGCCAGCACTTAATGTAACTAGGAGTGCATGAAGAAAAAGGAAAATAACAACTCTGTTTTCTTACAGTTAAAGGATTTACTGGGGTGTAACTTAGCAATGAGTACACCTGATTTTTGCTTTTTAACTACAGGACTGTATGGGAGCAGAGGATGGTTTGGTAACCATCTGGAAATAATAATAATAAAAAAAAAACAACTCAAAAAAACACACATTTAAAAGTAATTAGATTTCTAAAAAAAAAATCAGCATTTTGAAGAGCATGCAAAAGGTAAGCAATTGTTAAAAGTCTCTTTAGACTCAAATGACAATAAATCAGCATATTAATAACTACCTATAAATTGCTAATCCTCGCCTTTGACATTCCATGCTTGTGACCCTTCCTAGCTCTCAACTCCGGCAGTCAGAAACTTGGACACATTCCCCTCCTCAATTACGAGAGTGTAAGGACAGAGGTCACCATTCTGTACCGGAAAGCAGGGTAATTGCCCTCTTCAGGAAGGTTAAACAAGTAATAGAATCTGATGCTCAAAGTCTGTGTAGCCTCAATAGCTTCAACAAGGACACCAAAGATCAGGCAACACAAATATGTCCATGTGAAGTATGGCCAAGTATATGCAAACCATCCTCTCAGCATCACGGCAGCCACTAGCGTCTGCAGGGAAACGAACAGTATCCTACACCACCAGCCCCATGAAGCAATTTTTGCAACTGCATAATAAACCATCACGCTGCAAAGTTTACTACTGTCTGACAGAAGGCCACAATACATTCCTGATATTTATTAATGGCAACACAAGTGATGGAACTTCTAAACATCAGTGTTAAACTAGCACTCCATGCGGCAATGAATTATTACCTAATAGCCTCATCTTATGCACAAACGTGCTTAATTTTAAGCATACAAGTAATACACTGAGATTGTTGAGCCTATTTTGATCCTAAAAGTGATGGATATATAAGGACATTTAAGATCAGGGCAAATATTTGACAGATATCATGGAGCTTAAAGAAACTGGTGGAAAGGGAAGTTAGAATTATAAATAATATAGTGGATTATGCATGTATAAGCATGGAGACACAATGGAGTTGAAAAGAAGAAAATGCAGTGAGTAGTCTAGTAAGAGACCTAAGACTTAAAGGAGGACAGAAGGATGATCTCCTGTGAGGTGATTAGGGACAGGAAGGTGGCTGAAAATAGAGAATTGCTTCATTTTGTTAAGTGCTGATCCTGGTAACTCGACCCAGTCATTTCTGAGGGAACAACATAACCCTTGTGCCAGCAAGGAGAGAAGGCACTGGCCAAAGTGCGAGGAATCCAAGAAGCTTTTTTTAATGCCTAAGACACTACCTAGAAAGCAAACATTTCACTTTTCTGGACTTCTGCACTTATCATTGCCAGCAGTGTTATATTACTAAGCTGGTAGGCTCAGAAGAGCACCTTCTTGGAGACCCAACCCAGCAGCTGCATCGCTGCGGTTAGAGCAGGCAACTCTTGCTTCAAACACACAAATGAAATGTCAGCCACGAACACCCGGTACCCTTACATGCCAAAACCCCAGGCTGCCTTGGATTTGCATAAGCAGTACAGTGCATTTCAGTCATGCTATGAGGCAATTAATTTCTACTCAAGAGACTGCTAACATCTTCAAATACAATGCCAATGCATGACTTCTTCAGTTTGAGCTGAATTATCTTTAAAAGCTTGAGCTTAATGGGCCTGATATTTACAGCATGTCAGTCATAAAAATGGCAGGATTTCTGCTACATGCTTACAATGATGCTTAAGGTGAGCAGGATAAACTGCTAAAATAAATTAAATAATAAAACAAATGCCCCATTCGGGTGTTTTAATGGATTGAAAAGGGCCAGACAGGAATCAGCAAAGCTGACAGATCGACTCCAGTGATTCACTCAGGAACTCATCACCTCATTTCTGCCTGCTGTGAACTTTTTTCTCAGTTAAGTTAGCTTTAACACTTACAAGAAAAATATTTTCAAGACCAGGAACTTCTGGAAATAGAATGAGAAAAATTCTGTTTTCAGTGGAGCTTCAGGAAAGTTAGCAAAATTATTCATCCTCCATGGTTTCAAACTACTGATTGGGTTGGCTCATGTGTGGTTTATGTTGCATAAAAAATATTTCCCCACAATCCTCAGTTCTGTCACAGTGGTTTTAAATAAACTCATACCGCAAAGCCATTTCTGGCTATGTCAACATCTCTTTTTGTTTTTTAAAGTGGGTACCACCAGAGAGCAAATGCAGCCCATTTGCAGCCCTATGCACTGAGAAAAAAAAAAAAAAATCACACAGTAACAATAAATCCCTCCCAGACATAATGTATGACTTCTACCATCTCTGCAGCATTTAGAATGGCCACAAACATACAAATAGAAACAGCTAATAACAGGACACTACCAGATAAAGGGATTCAAATTATAATATCGATTCCCATAAAGAGGGGAAATGCAGGATTTCCTTTTGAACTCCTGCTATTCTTTCTTTTAACCACCAGTCAATGCCAGCAAACCGGAAATAATCGCTTCAGGCCAAGCTGCAGGATGACAATATAATGCGGTTCCGTTGAATTGCACAAAACAATGTCTAGCACTCAAAAAAAAGTACATCTTCTCTCATAACAATAGAAATAATATCATTAATTAAAGTGAAAAGTAAAAAGGAAAGAGCTGTAATTGTATAACAGACAGTGCGGATACACTTGTTAGGGTGTCAAGAAAAGTTAACAATTAATATGAGCAATGGAAATAGCTGCAGATGCAACCTCTTTGCTTCTAGACCTAAGTGTTAAATGTACAGATTTGAGAGGAAATTTCCCCTTCTGCAGTTATGGAATCTTGTTGGGACACTGAAGAAGGACTGCTAACAGGATATTCAGTCTAACAGGATGACAGACTCTGTCTTTTGGTTTCATTTTTATACCCAAAAGAGTATGTCTGTATGCCACCATGTTAGCATATGACATGCAGAAGCCTATGGAAAGCTATACTATTGAACTACACTCATCTTAAATTAAAAGTAAACAGTACACACTTCTATAAACTTTTATATGGCGAAATCAAATGTTTGCATGCTGTCAAATTGCAGAGGCACTGAATGCATCCTTAGATGATGCTATATCACCACCAAACAAGTATGTCAGCAAACTGGGGTAACTGAAGTGCTCTCAGGAGACACATGCCCGACTTAGGAGCACTACAGATGGTCTTAACAAAATGAGTGCATTGAGAAAGAAATATTATAGACATAGCATTGCATCCAATAAGGAAAGGTAACATAAATATAGTTCCTCTTAAGTAAAAATCCAATTACAGACAGTCTTGGTAATTACATCCATTTACCAAAGTTATAATCAATTCTCCTTTAAAAATGCATTTCAACAGTTTCCAAAGGGTAAAAAGCTGAAGAGTGAAAATATCAACTACAAACCAGTAAAATTATAATGTCTATGGCACTTCAATTTGGGAAATCTAAATTAGTGGTTTCAAAACTCTGGAATTAAATGTCATTAGAACATCTGAAAACAACAACTGATAATTCCAGGAAGGTACACTCAGGCCAAACACTAAAACTAAGGCTATGCAGCAGTGTAAATCAAATAATTTGACTTAGTACAGGAATAAGAGTATGACCTATGAGGTTAGACAAGAGGTCTAGTGCTCAAGGTGTAGACACAATGATGTAATAACCTCCTCTGGTTTCAAAATCTAAAAATATGTGAAAAATCAAAGCTAGCATGAAAGGCAAAGGAATCCTTTGAATGTAGTTGTTTACTTTCTAATTGTTCAGAAAAATTCTCATTTTGTGTTGCTTAATTATTTTCATTACCCCTCAATGTAACAAGATAACATATCGCTACTTGCATATATGACTAATGATAAGTGAAAAAGGAGCTCAGATACAATATGCTAGGAAAAAAAGAAGAAAATAAGGATCCAGACTTGCTGATTATAAGTACAGTTTCAGCTCATTATGACCTCATTTATTTTCTGTTTGATGCTTCTTTATGCTTAGAATCAGAGAATTGTTTGGGTTGGAAGAAACCTTAAAGATCGTCTAGTTTCAAACCCTCTGCCATGGGCACCTTCCACTAGAGAACATGGAACATTTATTTTACTCTTGATACGTTAACACAACGCCTAGTTATAGGAGATCAGAAACAGACATAATATAAGATGTAAGAGAAGGCTCTGCTGACACTCAGTTTTAAGTCTCGTGTCCAGCTTCTATAAGAACATAAATACACATTTCATTTCATCACCATGACAGCCCCTTTGGATGTAGCAGCACTCCCTGCAATGAAGTGCTTCCAAAGTCTGGACTAACAGAAGCAAAACATAAAAATTAAAATTAAAAGATAACCATTAAAATTAAATCTGAGGAAAAGAATAAATGATGCCAGGAAGGACATCACAGACACAAATCTAGGAAAAATAATAGAGTAAGAGCTGGAACAGCTAGCTATGCAGCAGGGAAACTGGCTCTAAGATCAGTTTCCCATTTTATAATTATTAATTGTATTGACAGTAGAGCTAAAGGGCTAACAATGCCATTGAGTAAATTCAGTACTGAATAAACACAGCCCCCACCAATGTGCTCTATAAACAAACAATAGGAACCTGAGATGATGTTGGGAAGCAATAAAGATGGTAAATATCAACTGAAAAGATAAAGGAAAGCAACTTAAATGATTTGCATGAGAAGAGGTCAGAGAAGAATTGGGTAGAAAAGTTTGTTATAGAGCAGTAGCATGGAGAAAAGACTGTAATGAAGGAAAGTGGACAAGCCTGCGACAGAATTAGAATGGAAATAAAAAAAAGCATGCAAAACTGTGAAGATCCTTCTAAAGTTAAAGGTCCATGGTTTAGCTGCTCTTTGGGTTGGTTGCTTTCTGCAGCCTTCCCACAATAAGGTATTCACATGGGGAAAATGATAGGTTAATCTAAGTACAAGAGGCTCAGAAAAAGAGAAGTCTTAGCTGCAGCTTTCTGTGGGCCAGCATGGCGGGAAGGCATCTCCAGCACAGTCAAAGCCATGCCCCCACTGGGGTAGCCATTTGCGAGTGTCTGACCCAAACATAGAGCTCCCCCACAGCTCCATGCCATTGGCATCAGAAGGGACAAAGCAGCCCATAAAAAAGGTCTGCATACCAAAGGCACTCGTCCCTCCCACACTGTTCACTCTTCATGGCTCATGACTCTCAGCCAACATGAGCAAGCAAAAGAAGAAAGCAGTTGAAAGGGATTACATACCAGGGCAATAAAATCAGTGCAGTCTGACCTCTGTCATATAATGCCTTAAATTAGACTCACCTCTGTTCCACTTTAAAGCAACCCCATAGGAGTATAATTTTTGATACTTATGGATGAGATTATGGATTATTTGGTTTGGAATATATGATTAGAATCACTGTTAAGAACTGAACTGTACATGTCAATTTTGCCAAGCTATGTTACTTGATGTTTTAATTTTTCCTCATCTGTGAACCAAGACTGCCCACTGTTTAAGGAGTAGGAGAGAAATACATTGTTTTAAAGGCCATTCTTCCTCCCCCCCCATAGTGAATGCAGAACACAAGACTGATACATCAATGTCTAGAACCATTTTCACTTTAATACAAGTATTTTCTTATTGCAAATGGTTCACAGTCTACCTGTCTAGAAAGACAAAATAGTATGATTTTTTTAATGTTGCAAATTTACTTTGACCAGAGAATAACTGCAGTCTGAGTGCTCCTACATCATGCAATCAGTCTAAGGAACCTTTCACAATTTTCCCCTTTTTTTCCTAACATTATTATAGGTTTTGAATTGCTTTTACTTTCATTTTCTATAAAAAATAAAATCAATGAAAGTGCATTAGATGATTAATGACAGAAATTATGCTTCTGCTCCTTTCAGAGAACATAACAAAATACAAAAATAAGCTTCCTTTTTCCCTCTTTCTGTCGCCCACAATTACTAAAATTACTTGAGTTCAATTTATTTGTAGCACCTATCATCAAGTTATACTTAAGATGAATTATTTATTCCATAACTTGAAAATAAAACTAAGACATCTTATTATGTACACACATATTGAGACCACAGTCAATAAAAAGACTCAAACATGCCAAATAACGAGAGAAAATGTAAACCAAAAACATTTACAGCAATTCAACTAACTCAATTCTAGTAACAGAAGTTCAAAAATCACTTAGTTGATTAAGAAAGCACAGACTTAGTTTTTAAAGTTTTGCCTCAGTTATATATTCAATGGCCTTTTTTTCTTTAGTGACAGCTGGATGAACTTCAAATCTCATGAAGCCTGTTTTTTTCCAGCCAGGTGCAGCTTTTGGTAGTGCCCTATGGTCATCTTTCATGACAGCAGTAAAGAGCTCAACACTATGATCATCTCCCATGGCAAAACCAACCTTATGAAGGTCTCAGAAGACAGCCTTCTAAACTTGTCCAGACAAATGCCCATTTCAGTCTGAATTTTTTTGGCATTGACTTTGATCAATTTAATCACTTGTATCACCTTTCACATAACCAAGTATTCAAGAACATTGCATTATGTTGGTTTAGGAAAATGCATTTGAAAATCTTGCATGGGAAGGCAGGCACTCTGTTATTTCTCTCCATTTAGTGAAGCCTAGATACTAAATCTAGAATGCAACACTAACACAGTGGCATATTTACAACTCCCCCAACATTATATTTAAAACATTATGGTCCAAGATAACAAGAAATGATTTTAATCTACCCTTCCTCCACAGTTCCCTACTCTCCAGATCTGGCTCTTCTCATTTAGGCTTTCAAAACTCTTCACTGCCCTTGGCTGATCAAGAACCAGCAACTAAGCTACTAAGCCACTGCAGATATATACATGCCCTTCAACAATTTTCAGCTAATCCTGATGAAAATCCTGATGAGCCTCCTGCTCTCAACTGACCATTCTCCCCTTGCCCTATTAATTCTGTTGTTAATACCCAAATCCTGTCCTACTAGGCATGACCCAAAGCCCCAAGGAAGATGGCACAAATTAACCTTCTGTTGCACAGATCTCATTGCAAAAAGGGGTTGTGTGGCAGCCTATTGTCTGTCAGGGTGGATTCATTCTTCAAAATTCTTATTTGCTCACTACTTGGTCACATAGCTAACATCCAACAGAGGATAGTTGTCTGAAATCATTGCCCACACAATGTTATTTATAGCACTGTACCTAAGATATGAGATTTGGACTGGTATAAAATAAGACCAGCATGTGGTCTCCTCTATTTAATTGCATTTTTAATTAACCATGTTTTACCAGAATTCAGACCACAATGGCATTTTACAGTACACAGATTTATCATCTTTATCAAAGTTCAAAACTGTAATTCAGAAAGTAGTAACACTGAAATTTGGAAAACTTCCTATATTCCATCCATACAGACTGCTGTTCTGTTTTTCTAAAGTACCAATGGATTCTGTAGATAAATTTTTCCTGCATAAAACTTTCTACTTCAGCTATCCCTTCTCTAAAGTAAATGAATAGATGAGAATATTAAATGCTTTGAGGTTTGAAGTCTGGCTACTCATCTCCAGCCTAAAGAGCTGATAACTAAATCTACTTTGACCAAAGCTAATAAAAATGCATACTCATATAATTTATGTTATCTAAATTAAGTATCTTACAGCCATCATAAAATAGTCTACCCCGTGAGACAAAATAAAGATACCATACTTGAGATTGAAGGGTCAGTACAGCCTAAGTACAGTGAAGTACCACTACTTAGATTAAAGGTGAGAGAGGCAGAAAAAGATTCTGAAAAATTTCCCATGAACAACCTTAAGAAATCAAATGTTTGAGGCCTTTACAGAGATTTGCCTTGTAGGAAACCCTAGTACTCAGATTAGAACCCAGTAAAAGCAAAGTTACACTCTGATGTGTAGGAGTCCCATACATATAATACATAATATATAAATTATACATACAGAAAGGTTTTTTTATACTTCTTCCTAAACACTCCTAGTGTGCAGGGGAAAAGTGCTTTAAAGAAACCCTACCCCAGAGCATCCTCTCTTTAGCAGGAGAAAAGAAAGATAAACAAAATCAAAAAAGAAAAACAAATTCCCATCAAGAGACTAACAGTCCAAAGTACTGAAGGATATGTTTCTATATAGTGTGTATAAAAGACCCTGATTCATGTAAGTGTAAGAATTAGTATTACCCCTGGGTCGTGTTCAGCAAACTTTTCTGTGCGAGCAAAAGAGTTCCAATAGTTTGCCTCTTAAGAATAATAAAAATAATTACATTCATCTTCCCTTATGTTTGCTGTTCAGACCATTCTCACTGCTAGAACATTCCTTTTTACTCTTCTTTTGAAGCTAACAGACCTAAAGGGAATATTTGTTTTCCCCTTCTAGTCTTTTAAAAACAAGGTAGAAGATCATAGAAGATGCAAAGGGAGATATTTTACATTATGTTATGTTTTTGTTATGATCATCTCTTCCTTTCTTATGGGCAGAAGAAAAAAAAAGAAAACAACATTTCTTATGCAGCTTCTGCTACTCTTTCTAGATTTGCAATAAATTCTTATAATTGAGAGGAGATTATAAAGCCAATTGTGTTCCTGCTGAAACAATGGGATAACTCACATTTATTTCAATAGGAAAACAACAGATGCTATTATATTTTCTTTTTAATATCTATGAATGAAACATTTGTTTGCGAGCATTTGTTTCTAAAGCAATTACACAATCCAAACACCAATGGATCACTATAGGATCATTCATTCAGATACAATATTTGGACACAAAAAGTTCTCCACTGTGATTTCTTTACCACTGGATCATATAATTTATGGTTTAACTGAAGAAAAAAATCAAATTAAATAAAAGCAAGTTAATATATCAGAAAGTAATTGCATCAGACTTAGAAGCACTTTCCACCCAGCTGGAAGACTATTAGCAGAATCATAGAATCTTAGTGGTTTTAGCTATTTTTCACAAGCTTCATTCTAGCTAACCCCAGGGTAGAGCTGTCTGGGATACTACACTACATTTTCTTGCATTGCATTCTTTCCAGTATAAACCATTTGAATCTTTGCTATAATAAATCACCAGTTTATTCTCATTTTATACTCCTTTTCACCTGTGAAGATTTGTTCATCTTTGCTGGACCTCAGAGCAGTTTCTCTCACAAAAAAACCCTGTGTGTGAATCTCTTGTAGAAGATTTTTGTCAACTATCTTCATGCTTAAAGTGAGGAGTGCTTAAAGCAGGGGGAGGTCATCTTTGGAAAGTAACTTGAAATAAAATTCTACAGAGTGGATTATGGTTTTTTTTCTGAGTTCTTAAAAAATATTCTTTAAAAAGAAAAAAAGAAATCAAGAAAACAAGAGCCCATGGAAATCAAGGGAAAGACAGTAACCTGATTGCTGTTTATATTCTGCCAGTGCCACAACACTGGACCTACCACTTACATGTAGTAACACGCTATTTACCTTTAGCATGCCTCTCCTGGCTCATTTGAAAGTAGTTGGGCCACAAGCATGTATCGTCAGCTTCCTCCTGCTGTAAGAGCAGGAATATCCTCCAAACCTCTGAGGAGTCCTCAATGTTCACACACAGTGTTAGGACCTGTGCTCACCATTGGTGAGGTAGGTCCATGCCAGCCATGGAAGGCATCACTGAGGAGTACATC
Source organism: Forpus xanthops (assembly GCA_032466535.1). Lineage (NCBI taxonomy): Eukaryota > Metazoa > Chordata > Aves > Psittaciformes > Psittacidae > Forpus > Forpus xanthops. The sequence continues at coordinate 5,225 of JASSUY010009451.1, read as the reverse complement.
AGTGGTTCAGACCTGAGGCTGCCTCAGGGACCCATAGCCCAGAGGAACATAGTACCCTGCCTTGGAGAGCAAACAGACTACAGCCAAACATGCCCAGCACAACCATTTCTGTTAAAGCCAAGTAAAAGTAATCAGAGGGTCTTCCAAAATTTCCCAAAGTGGTAATTACTTCTTTCATTTTAGAGTAAGTCACTTAGGAAATAAAATTTAATGCAAAACTAACTCAACACTTTGAAAATCCAATCAAGATTCATGTCACATTTCCTTTTCAGAAGAGATAACTGATATTTGAAATTTTAAGCGTGCATTTCAAAGAAACAGTAAATAGCAGCTTTTTCATCAGAAGCCCAAAGGAAAAGGAACTATCTAGACAAATATGCACTACTTGGGAAACTAACTCTTGCTGTTGCTGTAATGAAAGTATAAATATATGTCCTGGGTTCAGCAGTAGCAACCATTTTTCTCCTTGTTAGTAGCTGGTGCAGTACTGTGTTTTTTGACTTTCAGCCTGGGAACAGCACTGATGTCACCGATGTTTTTAGTTGCTGCTCAGTAATGTTTACTCTGACCAAGGACTTTCTGAGTCTCATGCTCTGACAGGGAGAAGGGGAAGCCAGGAGGAAGTAGAGACAGGACACCTGACCCAAACTAACCAAAGAGGTATTCCATACCACAGCACGTCATGCCCACTATAT
>JASSUY010009450.1:0-55378 GCA_032466535.1 Forpus xanthops | reverse complement strand
CCCCGGCCGGCCGCCTGCTGCGGGGGAGCCCCGGCCGCGGAGGGGCCGCTCCTCGGCAGGAGCCGCTCCCGCCGCCCCTCGGGGACGGCTCTCCCCGGTCACTTTCTCGGTGTCCCTGGTCACCCGCCGGGTCTCCCAGCCGCTGAATTTCGTCCCCGGAGGAGGAGAGAGGGTCGCTTGCAGCCCGGCATCCTCCGCCTCCATCCCGGCCTCTTGCCTTCTGTCACCTCCCTTCTTTCCGGGGAATCTCCTCTGCTCCTTTTCTCCTCTGTCGGTCCTCAAATGCATTAGTAATCCCTGCTGCGGATGTTGCTGCTGCGGCTTCACCTGGGAATGGCAGGATCTGCAAGTTATTTCTGCACCGGTAAAGCCAAAAGTGAAGAGGAAAAGCCATGTCCAGTATAGCAGAGCAACGTGCCAGGCTGGGTACCAGCCAGCAACTTTTTCCATCGCCGCTGACTGCTGATGAGTGCGAGGGAGAAAGAGCAAGGAGAGAGCAGGAGCGAGAGCGCGGGGTGCTGCCGATTTACCCGCCGCGGGGTAAACACAGCGAGAACTCCACAAAGTTTCACTCTGCTGTGTTAGACGCCGGCAGGGGCAGAGGAGATTGTTCTCTCCCCCCTCATTTTTACCCTTTGTTTTCTTTTGCTTCTTTTGCACTTTTCTCCTTTTCTTTTTTTCCCCTCTTTTTTTTCCTTTTTTTTTTCTTTTCCTTTCCCCCCCAAGACTGGCGTCGCTGATCGAGCTTTTGATGGAAGGCAAAGCCACAACCACACGGGGGAGGAGCTGAATTGAAATCAGAGAGAGAGGGAGAGAGAGAGGAGCAAATCCTGGCTGGTGATTCCTCCCGGCTGCCGCGGTGGAAGTCTCTGCTCGCTCCTCTCCCGCTCGCTCTCTCTGCTCGCTCCCACTTCGCCGCTTCTGCATCGCACTCCTCCCGCGTGTGTCGTGACCGATTGATTACTTACTCACCCCCCTACACACATAACACACACACAACAGTCCACGAAAGACTTACCCCAACTTTTAAACTCAAATCACCCTATCCCTTCCATCAGCTCAAACCCCTAAAGCCTACTCCACAGCATACTAAACTCACCTCACATGGATTTGAAAGCTAACGTTTAAAGTGAAGGAGCAATACATACACATAAACATACGTACATGCGTGTAAGAGTTTCCAGAGGAGATATTTTAATTCGATTAAGTGGGCTTAAACAGCTGATCAGGCTCTAAAACGTTCCTCTGAAACTCGCTAACTACAGTTGCTGGAAATAGGCAGCTGTGCTTGTTTTGACAGAGGGAAAGTCACATTTCTACCCCTCCATTCCCTCCTCTGCCTTTGTTTTTCTGTACTGTCATTTACAGTAGCTGTCTATGTTTCAATATATCACTCAGGCATGGCAGAGATGTACTCACATAAATGCTGATGGAGATTTTGGAAATGAAATGACAGCAGTTGGTGGTGGGAGATGGGGAGAGAGATTCCCCACCACTGGTTTATCAGCAGAAAAAAAAAGCCCTTTCTGGTCTAGCCATCTCACATTTTCAGCACCAGCAATTTCTCACCCAGGAGCTGTGCTGCTCTCTTACTAGATCTCTTTTGCAAGGAGCAGCCAGTAGCAGTGGCCAGAAGAGATCACCAAACTCTGCAGAGGTTGGTACCTGCTGACCGTGGGTGCCACTGGTAATTTACCAGAGGCAGCATCACTGTCCATGCAGGACAGTGGCCCTAGGTTTAACAAGCACCTGCAAATGCCTACACACTTGTGGAAATTAAGACTATTCCACTGAATTTTATTCCATCCCATCTCCCTGCTTTCACTCCTTCTCATTTGATTTCCAGGAGAACTTAGTTTTTAATTAATGCTTTTTAAGATTTCCTTCATGACATGGAAGACTTTATTGTATTTTTTGGCAGTGCATTACAGAAAGAGATTTGCCGATTTGTTCCACATTCTTTTAGAGATTTCACTCAAATGCTTACTAGTGACACATCTTGGGATATTAGCACAAGACCACAGGTGAAGGGAGATTTACAGTATTTGAGGCTGGGCATAACTTTATGCTGCTTACAACAATGATGGATTGTCTGAAGTGTAACCACCAGACCTCAACTAAATCTACCAATTAACTGCATACCTGTTCCCAGATCTCCCAGCTAAATGGTTACTATTAGTTACAGCCTGCTGATATAATAATTAACACTTTGCATTTAAACAGCTCCTTTCCTTTACTAAGCCCAAAGCTTTTCACAAAGGCCGCTCTTGCTGTATAAATGGGGAAACTGAGTCACAGTGTGATCAGCCAAGCAATAAAAACTGGAGATGCAACTACCTTATTATCAACCCACTCCTTTGTCTTCTATACAATACATTGACCAGATGGCTCTATCCCAAACGATGCACTAAAGGACAAGTCAAAGAGCCTTTAATCTAAAGGGATGAAATTCAAAGAGGTCAGTGGGCAATGCAGAAAAAGAACTTGGAAGAGGGAAATTAATAAGAGGTCAGAGGAAATTTCTTCTGGGATTGTCATAGAGATTTGCATGCCAATGAGTGGCTAAGGCTAATGAGGGAAACAATATAGCTGTCTCATTTAGGCAGATTGTTATCTCTGGATTGTGATGAGTGACCACTGAGAAATGTGGATGTACCTGTGGTAGTGCACACCTTATACACTGTGAGTATGCCATACCTGCAGAGCTCTTCAACAAATGCACACAATTCAGTTTTGGAGAGAAAATACCGGATCTGACCTGAGGGCCACAGCCACCTTTTTTCAGCATAACCTTTTTTGTGGGTAGATACAGGATGGAAATGTACAGTACAAGCCTTTCCTTCATCACTGTTTCTTAAGCTTAGGAGCTCCCAACAGCAGGAATTGCACCTGATTATTTCTGTTTAATAGCTACAGATGGACCCATCTTCTTTAAATTTGTGTAATCCTTATTTACACTCTTGGTGTCTGATGCATGCTGTAGCACTCAATTTTACAGTCTGATTATGTGTGCTTTTGAGTACTCATGGTCTGCACTTAATCTGAGCAAGACATTTTAAATTGCCGTAACCTAATCTTGTTGCCGGCCATCTTTCTGCCATAAATGATGTGATGATTGAGCCGTCAGAGATATGAAGCTAGAGTCTTTGGCACAAAAGAATAATCCCCTGTCTTTTGATGTGAGGGGTAGCTTTCCGAGTTGGGAGCTACAGCTTAGCTGTCATGAGAGAGGGTTGGAATTCATACACTCAGCCAAAAGGAAGCACTGGTGTGTAGTACCTGAACTCTGTCTGTTCTCACGAGAAAGGAAAGGCAGAACTCGTGGGTATTCTGAGCCGAGGTTACACTTGATCCGATGTTTCAATAGTGCAGACTACACCATATGCCTAACTCGAGCCTCTGATGGGAATGTGTTTTCCCAGAACTGCTATGCTTGCCTGACCAGAAGACTGCTCTTATGTTTCACGTGGCCAGCGTTGCCTTGAGGGAGGGGAGAGAAGCAAGTGCTGGCAGCCATGGAACACAAGACAGTTGTTGGCACTATAAAACAAGAAGTTGCAAAAGCAAATGAAATCTACAGATCTCAGCTGGCCTCTTGGGCCCCTGCCTGTACCAGGATAAGGAGTGGCAGGGGGTGTTCCTCTTTGCCAGGGAGGAACTACTGCAGAGGCAGAGATCTGCAGAAAGGGTTCTCATTTTCAGAGTCAGGGCACACACAGAGGATTCTAGTGAAGGGAGTAGATGGCAGTTCTGGGTAGCTGTTGCAGTGGAGCAAGAATCTTCCTAGGAATTTATATAGCCTTGAGGAGAGAAACAGGAACAGAATGAAAGGTGCGTGAGTACACAAATCTTCATTTGGGACTGGGCAAATTCAGGGATAGGTGGAAATATGGGCTTGGTCAAGGATGTAAATCCTTATGGCAGCAATTGCAATGATCTTCCATCTGCAGGAATCCTTTTCTCCAGAGTGTTTCAAAGTTGCAGTCAGAAACTACTTGTGGAAAAGTGGTCCTGAGATATTCCCTGGCTCCTCAGGATCCCTGTTTCCTGAAACATGCTAGGCTATGTAACTTGTATGATGGAAGCAACTCAGGGAGTATGAGAACATTGCCTGCATTTTGATGGAGTAGAAAGGGGGAAAAAGGAATGAAGAAGGATGGAGAGAAAAAATAGAATTAGATGGGGTTAAGCAGCTGAGTTTTCAATATAGAGCTGGGGCATAACACAGCCTGGTCTATTTTGCACTCAAATGTCTTCTATGATAAGCAGTATGATCTTTCCCTGGTAAATATTTGTATAATCAGGATTTCATGAATCTACACTCATTTTAAGTCATCAGTTTTCTCTTTTAAGACTGTGTAATGGAGGGAGCCCAAGAAGAACACTACTCCATTGATTCCTATCAAGCCACGGTGAGTGATGAATAATGTAGTTTAACATTACACATAATTCCTTCAAAAGGAATCTCTGTTTGAAAAAAAAGAAATTACAAATCAGGATACAACAGCGCTTGTTGCAGTTTCCCTTAGGAAAATAAAATGGTTTTGAACTGTAAATACAGTTTTACAGTTTTTTACAACTCTCTTTTGAGAGGTTTTTTTACTTTATTTTTTTTGTTAAGGTTCTGGATGCTTCAGTCTTCAAATAAAATAGAGATTAATTATATGCATCGAAACAACAATTTCCAAGGGACTCATTCCACTGAACAAATGGACATTATTTACCTATGTGGCTTGTTTTGCGGCAATATTTAGATAATTGTTATATAGGCATCAAAAGTAAATCCTAAGACCTCAAATAGAGGCAATGGATTTGGCAGACAAAAATTACTTGAAAAAAATCTGGAACTGCAATAAAATCTCGATCTTCTTTCCCCTGAATTTCATTTCCATCACTCAGATTATTCTGGAACAGTGATTGAACTATTTATTTTTAATACTAATAATTCCTCTAAATTAATTAACATGAAAGCTCTCCTTTGTTATTCCAGACAATCAAGCCCCAAACCGTGCCATCCCCAAATTAAGCTGCTGCAGCTTTTAACAGGGGCTCCCATTCATCTGCAAATGTGATGCGAGTTTGCTTTAGTTGCCATAAATATTAACAGCAAGGGCTTTTTGTTCTTTTACTCCCTCTTGCTGCAGCCTGTTGCAAAGACTGAGGTTTAAAGGGATCTCAGAAGAAAAAAAAAAAGTGCAAGATTTTTCCACTTTATAACTTAAAGAGCCATTTTGCTTTGCTAAATCCTCAGATGGAGATTTCAGATAGCAATTTACCGGGCAAGAAGAGCTGGGTGGCAAGCAGATTCCATCAGTGTGATTGCCCCTAAGTAAAGTACTCAGCACCTGGTTCCAGTTTTCCTGAAAGCACTGTTTATACTTAAATACCTAATGATGCTTATCAGCCAGCAGCACTCTCTGGGCACAATAGGAGCTGTCTGGATCTTTCTCCTCTGGAAAATCTCTCATGTAGGCTCCTCTGTTTCACTTCCACTTCTGGATCCCAAGGGTTCTCACACCATCCCGCCACAGATGGCAAACCTTATATCCATGGCACAGACTCTGCATTTTACTCTTTGGGTCCAGACCTCCTTCCTGCTCTTACAGCTGCAGAAACTTCCTGGTTCAGCTTTGCACAATGATTTCAGTGATAAGCCAAGGATGAGTTTGCGATGGGAGGAAGGCAGCATATGACACACACTACTGCGTCCCACCCCCCCAAATGAGCTTGTACGCCCTGTCACGTGCTGAAGCAATACTGTGGCTGAACAGCTACATCCACACTGATGTTGAATCTATCCCTCTGTCACTGTGCCTACAGATCCTGTTATTCAATCCCCTTCCTTCTGTAGCGTCACCTGCTCCTCTGTGCTCTGCTTGCATTTCACTGGTCCAGTGATCCCCTCCCCTTGTGATCTGGAGGCATCAATCCACAGTCACCCTGCGCTCCTGAATGCTGCTCTTATGTCAGGGATTACCATGAGTTTTAGAAACAGAAAACACCACAGGTCATAGAAGACTGTCAATGAGAAAAACTTCTGCTTGGAATTCCAAGCTGGCATTCTCTCTTGATCACCTTTTTCAGCACAAGAAACCTGGAAAGCTGCCCTGAAAAGCTGGTCTTACATTCTGCTGGGTTTTGTAGTTCTCTTGAGTGTAAAGTAGAATTGCAAGGACTGCACTTATATCAGGACTGCACATACTGAGCTAGTGCTCTGAGCTTGCAGCTAAGGAAAAATCTGAGCTGGAGCTCAGAGCTACAATGAGTTTTATTATAACAACCTTTAAGCTAGTAAACATTAGCAGAAGGAGGAAGCCTGAGGTGTATCCTGTAGTCAAGTCCTTCACTACCACCGATATGAATGATAACCAGAGGGATGACCCGGCAATTGCCACATTTCATCCTGACTGTTTTAAAGCAGCCCCATAATACCCAGAAGGTTTTTGCCATCAATAACTGAAATGTACACCATGCATGTTTCCAACCACATAAAAGGAAAAATGAAAATTGCTTTAGCAAAAGCAAATAATGCTTGACCAACCTGATTGTCTTCTGTTGCTAAATAGCTGACTATTGTAACACTGGCTCCCACAGCATTCTCATGATAAACTGAGGAAGTACAGCAGGTCAAAGCAATTGTCAGAGATTTGAAAGTTGGCTAGATCACCAGTCTGTACTGAAAAAGGACCAGAGATTGCACTGGGGTCTCTTTCTGTTGATAAGGCAAACTGCATATTCATCTGCCTTTAGCAAAGCATCACAAGGAGTTCAGAGCAAGTTATTATCTCCTTTTTAGCACTGGGGAGGCTGAACATGGAGTACTGTCCCTGCTGTGGGCCCTCTGTTCAAAAAGGACATGGAGAAAACTGAGGAAGGTTATGCATCTGTTACATATCTGGCTCTCAGTATGTTTTTTTTTCTTCTTTTCCTTGGTTGGAGATGAAAACCTTCTTTCCCACAGCCAACAGAGGGTCTCTGCAGCTGTTCAAAACCAGTTGCAAGTTCCTTAGCTGTGTTCATTGAGTCATTTTAATTCCTTAAGCCTCATATCTTATATCTTCTAGGCCTTTCATGTTCCTCCAGAGAATCGTGGCTGTAGGATGCTTCTGGATGTCTTGCATCCTTGAAATTCTATGATATTAAGCAGACTGATCAAGTGCAGATAATAGTTTCCTGTGAACAATAAATACCACTCAGCACATCTTCCATAAAGTCAGGATACTTCAGTGACATAAATCTTCTTAAAAGCCTAAAAGGCATAAAAATCATTTGTATTTTCTCCCTTTTCCAGACATTACTGAACTTTAGTCATCACTGAGGAAGTTCACCTGACATTCTATCAGCTCGAGGTTTATCTGTATCGACAGGACAATAAAAATTCTTGTCTATCACTCTACCGCTGTCACCTTTGGCTTCTTCACTTGGTTCTGGAAGAATTTAATGGAGGTAAGAGAATAATGATGAAGAGAAAAAGATTACAAACTTAATGGCCTGTGAATGGTGTTTATAGTTTGTCATCATTACAGATGGTGTTTTCTTGCTGCTGCACCTTGCATGATTTCTCTTAGCCAGAAGCATTGACAACATAGAAGTTCCAGGTGCAACAGAAGATATAACTCCTAGTAGAAGAAAGAGAAGACAGAGGAAAAAAAAATATTGTTCTTCTACTCTACCTTTTTACTGCAAGAAAAAATAAAGCATACAAAACCCACCCCAGAACCTTTGAGGCTGATTGAAGATGTGAGCTTGCTCACTGATAGGATTTTATTTCAGAACTGAAAACATGACCAGGCAAAAAATTTCTGTGAGGTAACTCTGTCCTGCTTCACTGGCGCATCATTTCCTAAATAATGATCAGAAGTCCTTTTCTGGAGACAACTGCATCACTCAGATCAATCAACAGAGCTTTTCACACACTCCCATGGTCCAAAGCCAGGAGAGAGAGATCTGGCTATCAATTAAAGATGGTTTTACTTAACCCAGCTCATTTTTGCCTAAAAAAAAAGTTAGTCACATTAATTTTTCAGATAAATGACAAGCAGTATGACACTTTCTAACAGACATTGACATCTGAACATCACAATGCATAGTCAGACACCCCTGATTGGAACGTTAATGATTTCAGGGTATCTACCTGAAAAAAAAAAACCCAACCAAAACCAAAATGCTACTAGTCCTCCTAACTGTGGAGAACACAATGAAGACAAAACTTCTACTGGCTCAAAATCTACTCTGAAATGTTTCAACACAAAAAGCCAAAGCAGTCAAATTTAAATATCCTGTTTGAGCACTTTGATAATGAAGGATTGCTTTCTTTTTTTTTTTTTCCCTGCTTACAAAATGATCCTGGAGATAATTTTCCCTGCCTGAAAGGTTTTTCAAAATGTGGACATTTTAAATATATATGTAAACGTATATACATAAAAGGAAAACAAAATACTGTTTTGCAAGCTGAACTGCTGCATTCAGCCTGAAACAAATCTTTAATTTCTGAATCTCTTTTATCCCTTTTATAAAAATCAGTTTGGACAGGGAATTTAAAAAATCAGTTATTCCTATGCCTTTAATTATTTAAGGTGCTTGCCTGAACACCTTGCAACATAGAAGGGTTCATTTCCATGAGTTTGGTACTTTGTTCAGAGTTCTTAGCAATTTGCCTTGGGACATCTGTGGGTGTAGGACCTGGAAGATTAAGCTGTATAAAGCTCATATACAGATACTTGTTTCTGGTAAATAGGACCCTGATAATGCTAATTTATGTTAAGGTTAAATTTGGTACTATGCATAAGAGGATGGAATCTATAAAGCAATGGATTCTATAATTTCAAAATTAACAGAAATTATATTAGTTTTCAATTAATGTCTTAAAATATCAAAATATTTTCTTTTCAACTAATCAGATTGATAAAAAGAAATAAGTCTGTCTAATACACAGACAAAGGTCAATAAATAGCCCTAGCAGTGGAAGAAACTCATAAGTGATGTTTCTGATGATTCCATTGCAAGCATTCCCTGAGATTCAGTTTTTCAGAAGTGTTTGCTCTCTGTGTTTAATGTCTATTCTCATATCAAGGAAGAATAGGGGAAAACTCAATTTGAATATATTTTCATGCAATTAATAATAATTTAAGGTTTCTGCTTTTCTTATGCCAAAATTGTGTTTGCCAATATTTGGAGCCCTCCAAACACATGCATGAGTCCAAGTCTGATTTGCTCTGATTTTCTCCTCCATTTGAAATAATGCTTTTTCAAAAGATATCAAGTGTGCTTCACTTTTGTATTTGTTCAATCCAAAGTAATTTTTAACATTTTGATAAAGACACTTTGATATCCCGTTTGAAAATTCCAGTCTGGCCAAGTCTTCATGTACATTTCAGTTCATTTATGCCTGATTGCAATCAGTGGGAGTCTTTTCATTGATTTCAACAAAGTTTGGATCAGATTCATTTGCAGCATAACTTACATATGTTTGCTGTCATGGAAAAAAACAGCTATCACAGCAGCGGCATCCAGGGAACTTGAAAGAGCAAGGAATAAGTGAAGGATCTCAGACATTGCTTGGGAAGAGCATAAGCAAGTCCTGGTTTATTAGTGATGACTGCTCTAGATAACACATCTTGAGTGTCTTTTTTTTCACTGCAGCAAGAGCTTCTTTTCTGATTCAGTCTCTCCCAACAGTCAGCTCATTTTAATATTTAACATCGTGCCTCTGTCTCCTGAAAGATTCCTTTATCGTGATTTCAAATCCTCATTGACACACTCTGGGTATTTTACTGCCTTCAACATCTGCTGAAGGACTCTTTGAGATGGTGCAAACTCAGTCTTTTACACAGTTCAGTTCTTTTTGCAGTTTCCAAAACAGGCTGAAATAAATAAACAAGGCATGAGGCCTGGATTGTTTTCCAGGTTTGTTTTGTTTTGTTTTGTCACATAGGTGCATCTCTCTGCACAATCTTTTTTTGTCTTTCTTGCTGTTGTTTTTGCCAGACAATGTAATTATCTTGATTGGTGGGTGGCCAACAAAGTTTTAATTAGATCCAGGGGGATTTAAGCAGGACTACACATTAAAAAGAATAAGGCAAAACAATGTTGCTAGAATTACTGTTTATCTTGTGAGGCATCATCTATGAAATATGACCTCGCTTCTTTGAGTTTCCAGTTCTGTCCTCTCTTCTGCCTTGCTCTTTCACTTGGTCAACAGGGAATGGTGAACTGGCGTTAATGTCCGTATACTGAGTCAACACTGCCAAGCTGTTGCTGCTGCAAAATGTCCAGCAGCTGAGCCCCTGCCAAACAGAGCCATTGATCCTCCAGCTTGTGCTGATTCAAAGGAACATTGGACGCATATCCAGCTTTGCGGAAAGGGCAACAAGTGATTTGGGGCAGGCGGTTGGCATGGACAGCAGTGAGCAACACTGAAGGCAGGGAAAGGACGGCACTGGGGAGGTTGTTCTGGCTGGATACAGTTATTAATTTTTGACTGGAAAAGTGTTGTTTTTACTTATTCACTTGTCTAAAAATATCCCAGTAATGAATTAACCTGAAGGGGTGGGGGGGTCGGGGGGTGGGGAAATGACAGAAAACCTCATATTGATTTTCTGAAAGCAGGCAGGAATGCTGTTATTTTCCAATTAACATTCAGCATTAGAGAACAATCCAGCTGGAAAGGAACAAGTAAGCAATACCAAGCTTTTTGCTTTCTGCACTTTTTCTAGCGATATTTTTTTCTCATTTAACTTCTTAAAAGATACTCTACTAACAACTTATGCATTTCTTTGGCTAATGGAGATTAACTTGCGGACTGCAACGGGCTGACTATGAAATAAATGTGTACGTGGGATCCAGCAAAAGGCATGTTCATCTAATAAAGGCTGCCCCTGCTCCAGTGCCAGAGAAAAGAGTGAGAGGAAAACCATCTGAATGCAGTGCTGGTGATAAGGATTCTTCTTCATAAATCCCAGAGGAGGTCTGGGATTCTGGGGGACTGGTGACAAATCAGTAGTCTGATTTTGGCTGAGTGACCCTTTTCTCTCTACTTTTCTTTTTTATTGTCTGTCATAATGTCCATGCCTTTTCCTTCTTACAGCTTAGCATACTTGAGATGCACTAGATCCAACAGTAAACAATGAGTAAAAATGGTACCACCACATTCAGCCACCTTCAAGTCTTAGTGACCACTGACTGAATGGCTATATCTGAATGATGTGAGTGGGAGCAGCCTTCAGCACAAATGAGGGTCAGGGTTGCACCACTGGGTATCCAGTGAGACCCAAGAAACATTAGATCCTGCAGTTCATTTTACATACCCAGACTGATGATCACTGACATAATAATGATAATAAACTGTAAACTGGAAAGCTGATGGAAAGCTAAGGAATTTCCGACTAAAAATGTTCATGCACTGATAAACACACATTCACATAAATCGAGTTCCTTATTTTTTTAACAGATTTCTGAGGTTTCATCTGAGTTTTCAAGTCTCCTGAGCTTTCTGAAATTTTATTTTACTCTCTTGTAAGTTGCCTTTTTCAAATTATTAACTTATGCTGGGGTGAATTCTGCTGAGTTGAAGCAAACGCATTCACTGTATTTCCATAGAATTTGTCTCTGTTCTCGCAAATGCTCAGGGGTATCTGGTTGTACAAAGTCCAGATTGGGACTTTCCCCTGTACACAAGTTGTGGCAACAAGTGTAAAAAATGAAGCCTGCCCTTGTCCATCCTGAACTTGGCAAAGCTTATCGAAAGCTACATACACCCTTTAGTACTGTACAGAGATGGATTTTTTGCCAGATATTTCTCAACACTCATGCATAAATTTCGATATATATGTTCTTATTTAGCAAATATTTACTTAGCCATCACTGCAGTTTCCCTTTAAGGGCCCAGGGAGAGTGACAAACCCACCAGCTTTTGCTGAGAAATTATATGCCCTGCAGTCATACTATGTATTTAGAGTCTGAAGACAAATTTTAGGGGTTGGATTTATTTATAGTGCTTAATAGACGCTTCAATAATTATGTGCATGGGAATGGAAAACAAATTCTCCAGATTAAAAAGCATAAAGAAAGCTAGCTTGGATTAGCATGATCAACTGAAAACATCCATTTGATTCTTGGTATATATATAATTTACGGAACTGAAAAATAAACATACTCTACAGTTCCTCTGCTGAAGGCTCCAGCTGTAAATATTTGATTACTCTAAAAGTGTATTGCTATTAGATCGGTCTTTTAGTATTCAGCAGAATCAAGTTTTAAGTAACAAAATAAAATAAAAAATTGTTTCTATTTCCTGAAGGACCTTTTCTAACCACACAATTTCAGTTGAGTGAAAATTGCTCTGCCACCTGTTGGGTGCTGGCAGAATCATCCCACAAATAAGAAGTTTTTATTAGCTTTGAAGGCATAAATCAATTCCTGCTCTCAGGAGAGTGGGTATAATTACATCATGACCCTGTCCGTCTCTCCCTGTCCTACTGCTAGCTTACCGGTCATCATCCCCTCTAGGGAAAATGAGTGTGCTTCCTGTGTCATTTAAGAGAATGAAGACTTAATGAGGACAGGAAGAAGTTAATCAAGCAAACAGAAATATTGCCCTCTGAAGGAGAAAGGGTTAGAGCACAAACTACCTCTGCTCATAAAATACCTGAAAATATTCACAAGCAGCTGGGGAAAACACTTGTGATGAAAGCTGAGGGTAAATCATGGCATGAACGTCCCACGCAACATCATTATTGACACCATCATTATAGCTTTTCTTTGCACAACCTGGACACCTCTGGTGATCTTTCTACCTTTACTTTAAATGTCCAAATCCCGTGCTATTTTGGAATGGTTTCTTTACAAATTTGATTTAAGTAAAATAATGGAATTCTCTGGTGCCTTTTCACTATTGAAATGCTTTTCAGGGAAAAAAAAATACCTGGGTTTTTGTGGAATGATTGATAGCGTTGGGGTGGAAGTTTTTATTTGTAATTGATAGGGTTTGCTTCTCAAAAATGTGACATCCTAAACACGGGGCTAAATGGGGGTGCATAGATGGCAAGGGGGTTGGAAACAGATGATCTTAAGGTCCTTTGCAACCCTAACTATTTTATGGTTCTATGGTTCTATGATTTTTGTCCTGTGTGTGATGTACCAAAGCTACAAATAATCACACATCTGACTATTCCACTTCTCAAGAACAGCCCCCCACAAAATTGTGCTTAAAGATCATAAAATACCATTTTCTTCTAATTAATTCCAAATTACTGAAAAGCTTAGGAATCCCAGACTGACCAGTGAACAAAGACCACAGTTTCTTCCCATAGAAGATTAGAGTCCAAGTTATCCAAGTGTTAGCCTATGTACAGACAACTTGAAACCTGCTCAGCATTAAGCCAGTATAAAATACATGGCTGGGACAAAACTTCACCACAAAAAAGTTCCAGGATTAAGCCTTCAGATTACAATGTCAATATTGGTTGTTTTCAAAACATGGCAACAGATATCCCATCTTCCTTCACTGAGCATTTTCAGGAAAAAACATGAGAAAGATATTGCTTTGCAGAATTCCAGTCTCTCCTGAAACTTGTTTTCTCTTTCTAACAGTCCTCTTTTGGTCCTCAACTAGGAATGATCTTTGCAAGGGAAATTCCTCTATGTAAGAATAGCTGCATGGATTTCAGCTTCTAAGGTTGACATGAGAGTGCTTTGTGTCACTTGAAGAACTATTGAAAACTCTCGTGAAATACTGACATTTCAAGACAATCTTCTTTAGCAGAAATTAGAAATAACTTCAGCCAATTTTATATCTCATCAAAACTCAAAACATACATACTCTCACCACTGCAATTTTTACCACTATTTTCTCATTTCTACATAGTGTTATAGCTGTTTTGACAAATGTTGAGTTGTAAGAAATCTTTTCTTATAAAAATGTATATTGAGTTATATGAAAGATTTCATGCCTGTGGAAAATTACATACAATCTTCATGCACAGATTTTGAATTCTCATTTGGAATAATAATCTGTAAATGAGATAATTTTCCTCATGTGCTTATACATGCAAATTTGGCACCGGGTACCTGAGATTACATTATGAACTGAGAACTGATAATACATACGGCACAATTCATTCAAGAAAATGAATATATTTATGAAGCCTTTAGAGAGTCTGGAAGGGTTACCAAGAAGACATCTGCAGTGTTGCTTCCTATGGCAGTATCAGGTAATTTATCACCATACCAGCTACACAGTGCTCACAGCAACACTTCTTGAAGGTGCTAACATAGATTTCTCAGAAGACTGTTGAACTGGCTCTCATATTCCTTAACTACTCTCTGAAGAGCTGATGCTACATCCTATTGGAAAATTGGGATGAACAGAAAGGCATTATTGCTCTGACTGCATTCAAGTCTGTGTCCAAGTTGCACTCCATCACTTCTTTTCCAGGTTAAGTTCAGAGATGGTATTTGTTACTTCCTCTTGGTATCCAAATCCTGTAAACTTCCCCACAGCTATTAAGTCTGAGGATGTAGCTTGGGGAAAGGAATGAATTCATGAGCTAGCTAAATGCCCACTTTGTTACCCTGTGGCACTGCAGCTAGATTATGTAGCCCGAGTGATCACTGCAGCAGTCTGGTGAGCCCATCTGTGTCAACAGCACTGTAGGTCTAATCTTGAGCTCAGATAGGACAAGATTTTCCCCTCAGGCATAGTTTCATGAATGTCATCTAAGAGCCTAAGTCTATAACTGTAAAAATCACACTTGACTGTGTCTCAGCCTAGCACTAAACAATACCTTGCTGTAAACAGCTGCTGCAAGGAAAGAATGGTGTCAAGAAAGACCATAATGTTGGAGAGACCTGCTCTCCTATCCCATCTTCTGCTCATGGAGCTGTCTCCTGTGGGCTAAGGAGGAAGGTGGGCTGTTTCCAAGCAGCATGCATAAATCCCCTTGGGGAGTAGCACAATGCAATCCCTCAAACTCCCAAGAATAATTTCTAATCATGCCTAAAATCATGATGGTTCCTGCCTTAAGACTGACAATCTTCACAATGAATGTAGTCATTGTCACCTGGGATCACATTCCTGAGAGCAACAAAAAGCAGATGCCAAGGAAGGACTATAAGCCTTGGACATTCATAAAGCAATACTTCTTCAGAATACTCTCCAATCTCCAGCAGTTTGCAGCTCAAGGACTTCCCAAACCAATCATAGTTTATATATGTGCAGGATATATATGCAGTGGATTTCCCTTCATGAACTTGTCTGGTCTCTGCTCACATCTATGCTAACTCTACATATTCCCAATGTTCTACAGCAAAGAATTTCATACATACACCCTGTATGAAGAATTGTCTCTTTCGGTTTCTTCTGAATATACCAATTATTGGCTATTCATGTATCGGAGAAGAAACAAAACAAGTAATCCAACCTTTTCTCTCAGGGGCAAGAACTTTTCCCTACTTAATTATGCACATGTACTAGTACCTAGTCAAGGACTGGCAAGCTTGACATAAAACTAATCAGCATTTCATACCCTTCCAGATGAAAGTTCAGAAAATCCAAAGCATTTCTTCTTTTGTTCCAAATCATCCCAATTTCAAGGGCGTTTATATCCTGGTTTTCCATACAACACTCAGAAAAAGCATGCCTCATTAGCTCACATGTTAGCCTTGATGCTTCCATAACCCAAATTTCTTTTCTCACCTTCCTCAGATCATATTTTTTCCCCTTACTTCTGAAGCTTAAATTGATTTACTGCCCCTAAACACAATTCAGATGCTCTGCAGTTTCATGGGCCTTTTAAACTCTCCTCAACGGCAATGGATATGGAAGTGCTGTTCAGGTCCTCGCATTTAACATCATTTGATTTTTCTTTCCCTGTCCTCCATCTCCCTCACTTCCTCTTATTTGTATTCTCATCAGTGTCACATTAAATGCCATGGAACACGCTTTTAGGGTAATAACAGGCCTGAAGTTTATGAAAAAAAAAGAAAAGATTGATATCAGCTCCATAAAACTCAGGGGAAGCAATATCTCTCCTGCCTCTTGCCATCCCTTTAACTGCAGCCACCTTTATACATTTTGGGTGGAGAGAGAGTTTAGAAAAAAAAGAGAAAAAGGGAGATATCTCCAAACAGCAGAAGGGTTTTGGAACCTGCTGTGCTGCTAATTTCATCGCTTTAACGGCAAGGAAACTGTGCTTGCTGCTTTGTTTATTTCAGTGATGTGTTTCTTTCAAGGGCTTGGGAATCTTTTCCCTTAAATGTCACCAGATTCTGAAATGGTCAGGGTTTGTAACCAGCAGTTTATACCTGTCACACACTGAGAAGGCAAGGGGTGAAGAAACCGTCTATTAACAAAATGTATGCCATTTAACAAAATGGAATGAGAGACAAGGCAGTGAAATCAAGCTGGAATTTTACATTGATGCACAAACTGGTGGTGTCTGGGTACTGCCTGCGAAGCCTGCGCCATCAGGTTTAATGATCTCCCTTACCTGTTTTATCAGCCAGTTAGTTCTTCTGAATATGGACCTGAAGCCATGTCTGGATTAGGATCATACAGTATGCATTAGAGGCTTTGGATACAGGTCAGGATTTGGGATCCATCACTTGCTTCAGCTTCCAATCCATCAGATCTAACATCTCCCTCGCACAGCCTGCTGCAGCTGCAGGGGTTGAGGATGGACTGCAGATCTGACAAAGCTCAGGAACTCTGACATGGCAATCCTTTTGGAGGCTGTGCACCAATTCAACAGCATGAAGATTTTGAGCAAAACCTGCCTGCATTTATTCCAGGAGACACTAGAGAGGCAAATAGAGGTAGTAGACAGCCAGATCACTCAGCCTTACAGTACTTGGAGACAGTTTTTCACCAGGAAATTGCCCATATGTCCTCTAGTGTCTCCCATATCCCTGTATCTCTCCAAATCAGTGCCATGTAGACCTTAGCAAAGCTTTTGCCAAAGATTTTCTCTTTCACTTGCCTGTTTTGCTATTTCCAATTCACAGCTTAACATTTAGTTTTGCAGGTATATTTAAAACAAGGAGAGCTTTTTCCTCTTTATTTTTCTCCCTTCTTTTTGGGCAATTATTTTTTGTGGGTTTTACCCTTGATAATATATCTTTGATTCAACAAAAAAGTAAAAGCCTTTGTATTTCATCTTTCTCTTTTGCTGGCTTTTCCTCCATTTTTTAATTAAGTTTTAAATGCCATCAATTTAGTAAAACTTGCTAAAATGGACAAAGGAGGGGTGGGAGAATCTGAAGAAGCAAGCTACCTTGCCAAAACCATCCTACTAATCCCACCAATTTGTCAGTGTTTGCCAGAAGCAATTGCAAAGCAACAAACAGGCTTTTTATGAAGGACAGCAATGTAATTTTTAAAATGGGCCAAATTGTACTGGCTCCACCTTCCCCAGGTGTCAACAGGCAAATTGCTGTAACACAGTGATCTTATCTTAATAAACTCAGTGGGAATTTCTTCACAGGCTTTTCTCTCAACTCTGGAAGGTGCTGTAAGGACATTTAATACACAGCCCTCCACAGAGTGCACCAATAGGTGTTGTTATTAAATTGGTGCACAACATCTCAAGATGGAAAGTAAGGAGATGATTCTGAAATCATCTTGAGTTCAAATGACGTATTCAGATTTTCTCCATTTGAGGGAAGGGTTTTCCAGGTGTTAGCCCACTTCAGCTCAGTGGCTGATGATTGACCAAACAAAAAGAGAAGGCAGCCAGCAGGGTTGTAGTGTCGTAAAATCATAGAATCATAGAATAGTTAAGGTTGGAAAGGACCTCAAGATCATCTAGTTTCAACCTCCCTGCCAGGGGCAGGGACATCTCCCACTAAATCATGTCACCCAAGGCTATGTCCAACCTCGCCTTGAACACTGGCAGTGATGGAGCATTCACAACTTCCCTGGGCAACCCATTCCAGTGCATCACCACCCTCACAGTAAAGAATTTCTTCCTCATATCCAATCTGAACTTCCCCTGTTTAAATTTGAACCCGTTACCCCTTGTCCTCTCAAAGAAATGGTCAGAGAATTAATGAAAATCAAAGAGTTGTGTTTTATAATCACCTGATGGGACCTATAGGGATGCTGGAGAGGGACTCTTCATGAGGGACTGTACTGAGAGGACAAGGGGGGTTAGAACTAGATGAACTTAAGGTCCTTTCCAACCCTAGCTATTCTATGATTCTATGATGTGGTCACTGAGTATAGACCTTTCCTCACTAATTCCAACATCTAGCCCATCAAGGTGTGTTCTTAGCCTCAGAGATGTAAAAATGAAATAATTATCAGAAAAGTTAACCCAAAGCTACCCAGTGATACCTGTCCCGAGGAACTTTGAAGCATGATTGAAAAACTTTCACAAATGCCATAGCTTGCTTTGAAAGAATGATACAGCCACAGCTCTTAAGGTATGCACGCTTTGGGTTGCAGAGTGAAAGAACATTGCAGACCTGAGTTAACCATTACAAGAAACTGAGTAAAAGAGCCCAAACAGACTGATCAACCATTAGGTTCAGAGTAAACCCTTAATTTCTGAAAAATATTCAAGAATGAAGTATTTTTTCTGCCCAGGTGAGGGGACCTCTCTAGGCATGGCGCAGATTGACCTAACTGAAATAAAATAATTCTGTAAATACCATGGTTTTGTTATAGGAAGTTAGCAGTGCCTCAAACCCAAATCAGATCCAAGCCTTGGAGAAATACATAATTCATAGGTTGAATGAGTCTTTTTGGTTGGAGAAACATATCCAAACTGGTGAATTAATATTACAGGCCAAAGGATTATTCTCTGAAAATCTATGGGGATTTTGCATTGGTATATAACTTCTGGTTTTAATCTCTAGCCTGTATGGTCTTTACTCTTCCAGCCCACCTCCTGCTGCTGCTGGGATTCGGCTCTTTCTCTTCTTTACAGTCTAATGGAGTTAGAAACATACCCATTGGCACTTCAGCAGCCACTTCTGGCACTTGATAAACAGCTCTGGATGCAGCATTGCTAATGTGTCTGGAGGCATTCACTCAGAGATGGTTGCCTCAGGAGCATCTTCTGTTCCTGGGTGTGCTTTGCTCTGCCTGAATATCTGGGCTGCATTCATCTGGTGTCAGAAGCAGTGGCTGTTTAATAACAAGACATATCAGGTGGGAGAAGATGAGGGGAAGATACACGATTTACTGAATAATAATGCCAACATTCAATGCACCAGAACATTTTGATTTAGCCATTTCAGGGACCAGCAGCCCACAAAGCAGCACTTCACCTGCTACAAGAACACTGCAAATCTGAGTAAGGACAGGGAGAAAGTACACAGATAATATCCTGGGATATGGAGCAGACAAATATTTAAACCCCCTAACCAAGTATTTCTCAAAACACTTCTTCTCCTGCCACCATGTACCCTTCCCTCACTGCTGCTTATCTGAAAAAAAGGAGACAGTAACAATGATCATGAGGAAGAAAGAAGTTTTCTATGCTTTGGTTCATTGATGCTGGCCAGAATCAGCAGAAGCAATCTCGTATTGTTCCTAGCTTGATGGGACGAAGATGGGGAGACCAGGATCTTCAGCATTTCTAAGTGAAAATATGAACAAGGAAATAGTGTTCTCAAGGAAAATGTTGAAAATCACTGCAACAGAAATTCTCTCCATCTAAAAGATGAGTTCAGTCACCCTGAAGCATGGTGGCTGGATCTAGTCCCATATTGCTATCAAACCAAATTGAACCTAGTATAGTCATGTAGGCACATAGCTCCAAAAATAGTCAAAAGTGTCTGGGAAGGCAGCACAAATGAACACTTAAGACCTGGCTGTTCCTGAGAAAGCCTTTGCAATTACTGCAGTTCAACATCAAACTATACTGACTGCAAGCAATTCTTACTTTATGACATTTCTACTCTTCTACTTCCTGAGGACAGAAACACTGTCACCCTTTTTAGAGCTTTACAAGGACATTTGAGCAATTAACTGTTTAGTTTACTGCTCAGTTCAGTGGGTGAAGATTTCAGGTATAAACTGAAGGACCACCCATGGATGCAATGAAAAGTCACAAAGATCATTTCATAACTCACTTTGGTGACTGTTTCCTTTTCCCATTCCATTCCATCCTGCCTTTTAAAGATACCCTCTGGCTAGATTTTATCTCTACACATCACATGTAGGCTATTAGCCACAGATGTCACAATTTTTCACAAGCTCATAAGGAAAAGCACTTTAATTCAGAATGGTAGGAGCCGAGCTCTATAGACATACAGAGGTCAAAATGAACTGGAAAATATCTTTGGTCCATCTGTAGATATAAGATATACTCAGAGTCCCATGGTTCCGTAGCAGAACATCTGTCCTTTTGAGCATTGTGTGTTCATACATATATACACATGTAAAGCCCTCATGTATATGATAGGTACAGAAGTAAATACACACACCATGTGTATTTAAAGTGTGTGCATGTTAATGACTCCCCTCTTCCTCTGATTTTTCAATGTTATCCTCTCTTTTTTTGACAACAGCAGTTAGAAGCTGTGAAAATGGGTATTTTTGAATAAAAGTCATTTTACCTTCCCAGATGTTAGTCTATATAAGACGTATGTGTGAGTTTACAGCTATTTGTACCTTAATAATTATACCTCTAATTCCGTACTGAAGATCTTGAATTCAATTTTTCTTATGATACAATAAGGACTCATTTACAAAAGAAAAAGATAAGTTTATCCTTCCTCCTTTGCAACAGGAGTCCCAGTGGGCACATCATAATTTCTATCAAGAACCCTACAGGCATGGGTTTTACTTTTCTGTTTCCTTACAAAATTGTTGGAGACAGCTTGATTACAGATAAATTTCCATATAGAAGGGAAGAGACATAGAAGAAAATGCTGGAACCTGACTGCCCTCTGCAACAGTCCGTTGATTAACTCAGGTCTCGTCATAACTCTGGAATGTTCTGATTACAGTGTACCACTGCAATGTAATAAAAACTTAGGTTACTGGCATTTATTTATTTATTGCTGGCGACAGAAAGACACCAACGCAGTGCAAGGAGAGGAAATTGTCTCCTGGTAAAGATTAAAACTGTGATTTGGGATATTGTTCGAAGGCAAGGGCTAATTAAAAAAAAAAATTCAATTAAAGAGCTACAAAAAGATCTATGTCTCCTCATCAGTCATACATTATTAAAATAGTTCAAGATAATGTTTGCTATGTTTTCATCCCAAGGAATTTTAAAGAGAATAATATCCAAGAAACAGTTCTAAAACAAAGACGTGGTCAAAAGTTTTGAAATGTAGCGGCAGCAGAATATTTTCCTAACCTTGCTTTTTCATGGCAGAACATTTTGGAATGCTGTTGAAAATCCTAGAGAAGAAAAAGAAATGCATAAACAAACCTTGGGCATCCAGTTTTTGCAGAATTACTAAATAAAACATCTCAAAGGTCCTGTGCTGCAGCAGAAATGTTGGTTTTGTTGGCTCTCTGCAAAATCTTATCTCAATACTAGATTTTAGGAGATTTCATCTTAGTGCATCAGAGAGCTCACGAGGAATTCCTGAGAGAGATGCCACTTCTTCAGTACTCCAGGCAAACTTTCAACTGTTTATTTTGGTATGGGGGAAGAAAATCTCAGGCAGATACATTCTAGCATAAAGTCTTATTTTATCTGTGTGCAATTTCATGCAGTACTGGTCTCTGCTTAAGTATTCTGTATCTAACCCAGTAAATAGTGTACATGAAAATCCTTTTCCCTCAATCCATAAAGAACATGAAAGGTTACAGCCTCAATATACGGATGCTCTACTTCTCAGATCAATCTGAAGATCTGCAGCTCTCCAATCCAATTCCCAGCATGTAAGTCAAGTACCCACGCACAGAGAGCCACGTAAGTGTTGCAGGAATGATACTGCAAACTCTGTGGCTGAAGCCAAAGAAGAGAACTCCTTTATTCCATCTCTTTTGCACTTTGTGACCAGTTTGTAACCTCTATACTTCTACATTTACATTGACAAGGAATGTACAAATTCATCAATGTTTGTAGCATTTTATGTACTGTGATGCTGAGATTTTCTGTCCTGTGGTCAAACCTTTAGGCAGCAAAGTATTTTCTTCTCCCCTCTGTCTAAGGACTGTTGTGACTTTGTTTTCAGATGCTACGTCTATCTGAAGAATTATACACACTCACCATGGGCCATCTCAGACACTGCTTTTTGCACCTTCAGTTCTCCATCAAACAAGGGTAAAAACACTATACAAATGAGCCTGATAAAAAAGCCTATAAATAGTGAATCGATCAGGAAAGAACAAGCATATACCATATATTACAATCATTTTCCCATTGTTTTCCGGACCACACTAATGGAAAACTTTGAAACCCCGAACTTCAAATGTTAAATGAAATTATGTTCAGAGCTTCTTTTCCCCCATGGAAAGAACAATTTCCTTTAAGTTCTATTTTTCATTTTTTCTTTAAAAACAGAATAAATACATATTGTACCAGAGCCCAAAAGCAAAGTTAATTAAAAAGACTGAAATAATTGGCAATTCAACAGTAAACCACTAGTGCAAGCACTGAAGTTTAAATTGGAGTTTAAATTCCTCCAGCTTTTTGTAATCTTTCATGCTCAAGGGAAGGAAAGAAATTTTTGTTTCAGAAAAATGTATTATTTTTACATGACAGTGTCATCGTTTCCCCCCCCCCCTTTTTTTTTAGCATGATTTCCTAAGGAAATAAGGTACCTTGTCAAACTGTCTGTCATTCCTCTCTTAATTACTTTTGAACACACTTGCCAGTTTCAACCATATTTGAAAGAGGGAGATAAGTCTCAGGAACAGTGATGTTTCACAAATTTCACTGAACTGCCTGGGTAGAGAAGTGAGATGTGAAGGACTGCCTCAATCCAAAGAGAGGCAGGGAGCCTTCAGCTCTGAATACCCTGTCTGGGAAGGCGGGCTGGCAAGTCAGTGTGGGCAGGGATCCAAGTGTGCTACAAGCGCACAGAGGACCAGGATGTGTAAAAGAAGCTGCTCCTATTCTGGTGGGAGACATGACAATTGCAGATGTACCCATAATCTGACTGCTCTGGCTCTGCTGCTTATGAAATTCCCAGTTAATTTGTCTGTACCCAGATTTCATCCTTTTTTTTTTTTTGCTTTTCAGGTGTTTTACTGTCAGAACCACGATATCAAAAGTTTTTACTGACTCAAGGAAGAAAACAGCCATTTATGAAGTGCCATGTCATGTGGAGTATTATTTCTGGGATAGTATAATTGATATTATCATTATTATTTTATTTGAAAGTATTCAACTAAGACATGATTATTTAAAACAAAACAAAAAATGTTTTGATCAAACCTTTCCATGTCTTTGCTTTTGGTGTTGGCCAAACACACTTCTGCATCATCCTGAGCTAGACTAGATTGGCAAGTCTGTAAAATCCATGGAGAGCAGAAGCTAGAGGCAGGCAGAGCTACTGAGACAAAATAACCATGCTATAGATTGTAAAAAATCATATTTCTCATATATAAGATGACAAGTAAGTTAGGGGAAAAAAGGATTAATTTCTTTAGCTGTAAAGGTCCTTACAGTCTATTACCATCAGCCTGTGGAAGCCAGTAGCCATCACAGCAGATGTCATTTCTTTTCCGATACTTCAAGAAATTAAACTGTCAGTCTTCATTTCAGCTGGTGTTTTCACCATGATATGATGCTGTGCTTAAGAGGGTTTGAATTCAGAACAATTCCCTTGGCTTCACTGTCTCCCATATTGGATAGGAATCTCCTGATGAAATCCAGGATATTGCATTCAAGACATCAAGGCAAATGAAGGTTGGCAAGCATGAGGTTGTATTGTATTTTTGGCAATGAACAACTCCTACTGGAAAACCTGGAGGACATCCAGATCCTAAAGCTCTATTTTATCATTTGGGCTGGGGAATAAGTAGTTCAAGCAATTCAAAGATAAGACCCCCTCAGTTAAGTAAAGACAGCATCACAAGGGACAAACTCCCAGCGCAGCACTATGTAGTTTGGCAGAGTTACACCCAAGATAAATCCCTCTGCCTTCTGAGAAAGGCAACAGAAGATGACTATTTAGAGCGCCATTACAGTACAAACTTGCTTCTCTTAATCTTCCCATAAATTTTGCTTCGCTGATTTAACACCACAGTTGTGCAAACTGTTAATGACCCTTTCTTTCCCCAGGGAGTGTAACCCTGCAGTGGGAAGTGGAGGATATAAGGAGCCAGTATCTGGAGGTGGAGTTTGTAATTCAGGTGATGATGCTTACAGTTGGAGAAAAGGAGATCTTTCCTCCCAGTGCTTCATGATTTAGCAGTGGCTCTGTAAAATGTTCACCAGGCCAAAGGTTGGAAATTAAGAGGTTTCTCATATTTAAGGGAAACTTGGCAAAGACCCCCACTACTCTGAAAAAAGAGTTATTGTCCTTCAGTTGGCGACAACAATTCAAATTTCAGTGTTTCCAAGAAAAACAGCCAAACTGTTAAGTCCCTGCTTCAGAACCAGTAGAGATCAGTGGGAATTGCCAGTCCATCTGCCTTTCTAACCTTCTAAAGAAACACATCCCACCTTACCCTGAGTTTTGTTTTGCCTCTTGTTCCAAGTCAGTCAGAGGTGCTTTAAGGGCTGGTGTCATACACTGAGATGTCTGAGGATTAAGGGCTATATAGGCAAGGAAATATTTCTACCTGGAAATAGCCCTATGCTCTGAAGCATAAGGATTGATAACCCCTGTAAATTTTCTCTTTGCTAGTGCAATTGCTGATGTTATTCATATTCATGTAAAAGCCTAATCCTTTCCTGAATTATTTGCCTTATATCAACTTGAGTTCCGAAAATAACTTCACAGGTATCTGCCATTTTCACCTCTAAACTTTCCAGAATCCTCTTGCCAGTGAACTTTTAGCAAAGTTCTGATTTAAGGGTCATGGTTTGCACAAGCTTACCTTTTATGAAGAGTAGACAAGTTTGATGGCTTGCATTCCAGTAACAACAAAACTCATCTAACAGAGACAAAAATGGCCTGACTGCAGAAAAAATTCCCCAAACAACTAAGAAAATGTTTTCTAAGGAGATTCTTAAAATGCACTGGACAAAGTAGTTGGGACTTTGAATTCCTTCTGGATATATCCTTCCCTGTTCTGCAGACTCCTCATCCACTGCTTGAAATAAATGGAAATATGCTGCTTTTCCTTTAAGGTCTGCAATATTTCTGCACTTCCAGAGCAAGGAAAGAAAAAATTATAACTCTCTGATATCCCACTTAGTTGTTCCATTGGGCAGCACTCACAGGCTCAACAATTCAATCTTTGCTTCAATACCCAATAACCTTAAGTTTGCTTTTACAATTGTTTATACAATTACTGCAGAGCACTGTATAATTAGCAAAGACCTTCATGTGTGTGATGGTTTAAGATCTGCATGCAGTTCTACTCACTCACTCCCCCCTCTTTCTTTCCCAGTCCAAGAGGGATGGGGAGGAGGATCGAAAGAATGCAGCTCCCACAGGTTGAGATAAGAACAGTTTAGTAACTAAGGTATAACACAAATCACTACTGTACCACCAGCAACAATAATGACAAGGCAAATACAAGGAAAGAATACAAGAGCTTACCAACTAATTTCCATCCAGCCCCACCAAGCAATGCCCCCCCCATCACCTTATACCAAGTCTGACCACCCAGGGCACACCCCTCCAACCTTCCAGGTCTCTGCTCTCCATCTCTACATCCCAGGCATGATGTGCTGTAGTATAGAACACTTCTTTGGTCAGTTTTGGTCAGATGTCCTGTCTCTGCTTCCTCCCAGCCTCCTCTCAGCTTCCCCCCTTCCCTGGCAGAGCACGAGGCTCAGAAAGCCCTCTGCCAGCCTAAACATTCTAAGCCATAGCTATAAACACTGGTGTTACTAGCGCTGTTCCCAAGCTGAAAATCAAAAACACAGTGCTGCACCAGCTACTACGAAAAAGAGAAATAACTGCTGCTGCTGAACCCATGACAATGTGCTTAGACACAGCAGACATCTACATTTTGCCATTTTGTCTGTTATGGCAATGCTTATCAGCACTAAATTTATTTCAGGGAAAAATGGAAACAAATTGAAAGAGCTAACAGAAGGTAGGTTACCACCAAATCAGGAAACCTGCTAATTTAGCATTTCAGGTATGTTTAGTGGCTGCAAGCACAAGGGTTAGGGCTGTCAAACTGCAGGCAATAATTAGAAGTGTCTCCATTGCAGGACTCTCCAAATCTGGTCAAGTGCTATTGTTGGACACAATATACTGTGCGCAGTTCTGGTGTCCTCAACATAAAAAGGACATGAAAATGTTGGAACAAGTCCAGAGGAGGGCCATGAGAGATCAGGGAACTGGAGCACCTCCCCTGTGAAGATAGGATGAGAGAGTTGGGGCTGTTCAGCCTGGAGAAGAGAAGGCTGCGTGGAGACCTCATAGCAGCCTTCCAATATCTGAAGAGGGGTATAGGGATGCTGGGGAGGGACTCTTCATGAGGGACTGTAGTGATAGGACAAGGGATAACAGGTTCAGTCTTAAACAGGGGAAGTTTAGATTGGATCTGAGGAAGAAATTCTTTACTGGGAGGGTGGTGAGGCACTGGAATGGGTTGCCCAAGGAAGTTGTGAATACTCCATTGCTGGTGGTGTTCAAGGCCGGGTTGGACATAGCCTTGGGTGACATGGTTTAGTGTGAGGTGTCCCTGCCCACAGCAGGCACTAGATGATCTTAAGGTCCTTTCCAACACTAACTATTCTATGATTCTATGAATTTGTTTTCGGTCGTGGTAGTACTTGCTCTAGTGCATTTGCTTTGTGTCTCTGGGATCTTTTAGATATGGGAGGAATTCTGCAGATTATTCTTGAATTTAGAAAACCCTTTTTTACTTTCTAACTGTAATTTTCTAACTCAGTTAGAAAGTTCAGTTTCTTTGTGTTGCAATTTTCCCACCTATACCAGCTAATATTTTGCTATCCATTCTCAGGCACTTCAGCATATATTGACAATATGGACTGAGTGTAGCTGGGCTCTCACAAGAGACAATTATGGTTTTATTCTTGTTTCCAGGCAGAATCATATCTGCTAACATCAGCTGAAGGGCTATTGCCTTGAGGGAATATTCACATCTCTCAAATTCCAAACACCATTTATTCTTTGACCTTTCTGGCCTCTGAGATTCCTACCTTTTTAAGGATCTGATTGAATCCTGCTGAAGTCGTGGATCTGAGCAGCTATTACAGTAGGCTTTACCTGTTTCTACCTTGAAACAGGCCCTTTGCATAATGGTTTAATTCCACAACGAACAGGACATCATTTTGGTGACAACTGAGCATTTTGCTTGTTAAAACTGATTCAGGAAGAAAGAGATTTGTGCCTACTTTAGCACAAATGCACAGGGGGAGTGCTTATAAATCCTGTCTCTTTTGACCTCACTGGCACTAAGAAGGAGGAATCACAAGAGCTTCTAGGTTACTTAATCAAGTTTCTCAGAAATGCAGATTCTTAATGTCTTCAGATGCCTTTCACCTACCCTGAATGTCTTGGTTTGAATCCAGCTGAAAGAGATGGAGAGATGCAAGTGACTTCTTCCTGCTTTGTTCAACAGCGGCAAGAACTGGTGATCACACCTGAGCTTTCGTTTCACTAGGCAGCTACACATTTAATGTCAGAGTTATTAGCCACCTTGGTGTGAAGGCTTGGGCTGAATGTGTGTAGAAACACAGATACTAGACAGTCTCTTCAGGTCATGCTGGAGAGATGCTGGTCTATGATTGACTGAACACTTCAGGTGTCACAGTGTGCTCTGTACCTGCTCTTATTTTCCACTGCTTGCCCGCTTGCATGTTCCTTTTCTGAGGGAACGGGAAATTAAATGCTATCATTTCGTCTGTCAATCAAGTAGACTGGTGTCTCTTGTGAGAACCCAAGTGCACTTGATGTCATTCAGCTTATTTTCTAGCCAAAAGAATAATAGAAAATTGTTCTACTCTTGAATTATATCTCTTCGATTTCTTTTTTTTTTGATTTTTTTAATACAAAGACTCTTTGATGCCTTTTCCAAGGTAAAATAATTATCTTCTAAAGGTAAAGGTGCCAGACTGTGTGTGTTTCCATGGATTTTTAAAGCTTTGCTGTGGGGTCTGTATTTTCTGAGGTATCTGTGCAGTGCCTGGCACAAAAAGTTGCTGCTCTTCATTAGTGTCTGCGAGTTGGTCCTTGAAGGGAACATGGAATACTGTGTCATCATCTAGTGCAATTTTATACATTTTCATGTGTATACACTGCACTTCTGACAAACTACACCCTTTATTAGGATTTGAAAAGCCTTCATGCAACATGAGCCAAAGCAGACACAGAGATAGGAAATTATTATAGGGAACAGTGAAGACCATGGGAGATAAGAGGAAGCAAAAATATTAGAGAAGAGGGGTCCTTTGGGACAGATTTTCTGTTATTCTTCTTTTACAGTACTGAATTAAGTTGTTTAAACCTACAATGTGAAGGTTATAGGGAGGAAAACATGCTCTCTGAAATTGTTTAATGCATTTTTCCTGCCTGTTTGGTGTGGTAACAAGATGATTTTTCTGCTGTGTCTGGTGGTTAGCTCTCACATTTCTTTGCTGCCCAAGGTAGTGCTTTGTTTTCTGTTAGACTGTGGGATTTCCATGGATATTTTTAGTTTCTAATATGCCTGACAACTTATAAATGAAAGAGTTTTAGAACCCACACATAAATAACTGACCCCTAGCATTCTTTTGGGAAACCAAAAGGTTTAGACTTAAAAACCCTCAGGAAATGCAGCATTATTCATATATGACCTCGACAGTATGTTGAACTTTTGAATGGTTACATCTGTCAAGCCTGTCTTGATGTCCTCATCAGTAATAACAACTCAGAAGATGCCGAGAATAATGATTTTTTACTGTGTCCACAAAAGTGCTGCTTTAGCAACTGTAACTTCTGCTTTAAAAGAAGATGTCATCAATGCAAAGGGCAGCTCTATATTTTTCTGTGACTACAGCAGTACCATTACTGTCCAGAAAAATGACAGAGGAATGGATTTACTGTTTTAAGGGCTCCTCAATAAGTCATTGGTTTCAGTGGAGAAGCATTTGCCTAATTTATTGAGGAAGCAATCAGTCACCAGAAAATACGTCCCATACATTAAAGTAAGCCTTTGGGTCTCTGCCCAGCTCAAGCAACTAAACCGACACATCTCTGTAAAGGTAACATAGAGTGGCAGTCAAAGATGTTAAGTGGTTTTGGGTTTTTCTATTTGTGGCTTCACGAACAGCATAGAAATGTTAGTATGGAGAAGACAAAAGCCTTGAGAGACATCTGAGACCACCTTGCACAGAGAAAGGGTTTCTGTTGTGAAGAGAACAAGTTGTGGGCTTACATTGCAAATAGAGGCATTCAGGTTGGGCTTTATAAAAAAAATGTATAACCTGAGGGATCACTATGCTTTTGAAATGTTCTAAGTTTACTAAGTACAGTTATTTAATCAATTAGAAGTTTTAAGACCAGGCAGGTTATAGTCACTTCACTGTAGTGAATCCACAGTTAAAGCCACACAGCGTCCTTTATCCCTGAAAACCTTGTTACAGAGGTTTGCCCTAACTGGCTCTCATGACGGCTTTACAGATCTCTCTCCGTGGCATCAACATTTCTTCATTCCTTCACTTGCCATGTGTGTCAAATCTGGAAGTCAGAAATGGTCTGAATCCTTTCAAATATTTTCTGGAGGGCAGGACTTGTGTATAAATACTAGCTAGTGAACTTAACCACAGGAGATGAAGGAAAGTTAATGCAGACTGACCTGATTCTGCACTGTTGTTCTTAGCCAGCAATACATCAGCCCATCAGAGAAATATACTCCTTGACCCTGGATTGAGGGAAGCAAACACAATGGCTATTAAAAAGTTATGGCTGAGCGCTTGCCACCAGTTGCACAGCATGCTCAAGAACATTTTGCTGCAAACTGGTTAGCTCTACAGTGGTCGTTTTGTAGGTGACCTCTACTCTTACATTACCTATTTACTTATGCAAAACAAAAGCTAGTTGCAGCTGAATAAATAATAGGTTAAGTAACTTTATAAGCTATAATAACAGTCTAATGAAAGCATTTCCAAGGTTGAACACTGCTGCTTCATATGTGCCTTTTCGATTGCATATCCTGAATATGTACTTTAATGGACAATGGTTGAAGAAGAAGAAAAAATGGAGTAATAGATACACAGTATTGCAAATTTAACTTATTTCACTTCACTGATTTTGATATTTTTCTTAACTGTCATCTCTGAAATATGGCTAACGTTAACTTTCATTGAAAAGTTGATTTTGACCACTCATAGCCACAGTGAACAGTGAAAGTGTGAGCTGTGAGCAAATAGCTGCAAGGCACATTCTTTTTAAAAAACAACAACAAAACCTCACCAAACTGCAAAACATATTTTTCTTTAACCTTTCTCCTCTTAAACCCATGTCATGATTTTGAAACACGTGATTCGTTGTTGCTGAAATCATTAGATTAAAAATACCGTGTATGTCAGCAGGCAAAGAGGTATCACTTCTAACAGTCAGGTCTGTTCTGCGGGGGTGTTGTCATACTATTGATTTCTTTTGAAGTCTGCGTCTTTACTATTGACTTTCCTAGCAGCTGAGATGTTTCCCGTATTTTTCGTATCAGTCCTGCTGGGAGCTGGAGCTGAAGCACAAACACTTTCACTTTGTATTGCTAGTGTTTTATAGCAGCTAAACAGCTTTTAGAATCATAGAATCATAGAATAGTTAGGGTTGGAATGGACCTTAAGATCATCTAGTTCCAACACCCCTGCTATGGGCAGGGGCACCTCCCACTAAACCATGTCACCCAAGGCTCTGTCGAACCTGACCTTGAACACCACCAGCGATGGAGCATTCACACTTTCCCTGGACAACCCACACCAGTGCCTCACCACCCTCCCAGTAAAGAATTTCTTCCTCAGATCCAATCTAAACTTCCCCTGTTTAAGTTTGAACCCCTTAATCCTTGTCCTCTCACTACAGTCCCTCATGAAGAGACCCTTCTTCAGCATCCCTATAGGCCCCCTTCAGACATTGGAAGGCTGCTATGAGGTCTCCACGCAGCCTTCTCTTCTCCAAGCTGAACAGCTGTGATTTTCTCATCCTATCTTCATACAGGAGGAGTTTCAGTCCCCTGTGTGTGGCCCTCCTCTGGACTTGTTCCAACAGTTCCATGTCCTTTTTATGTCAAGGACACCAGAACTGCACACAATACTGCAAGTGAGGCCTCATGAGAGGGCAGGATCAGCTCCCTCATTCTGCTGGTCACATCCCTTTTGATGCAGCCCAGATGAGGAAATTACTCTGCTGCTTCCACCTCTTACCTTTGAAATTTCATCTGGGTACACTACATTTCTTTCACATTTGAAAGGTTGCCTTCTCTTGTTATGTGCTGCCTTTTATTTTCTGGCAATGCCCTACCTATTTTTGTTTTTTATGGTGAATTAACTCATGAACCTGAGCTGAATACAGTGCCAAGTGGATCAGTCCCCTTCCATGCTATCAATTTGGAATATATTACATGGTCACAGCAGCTGGATGCTTACTGAGGCTCTGACCCACATTATCTAGAATGAATGTTTCATATTGTCAAACAGTTGCAGCTTCAATAAAATACCCCTCAATCCACTCAGCAAAACTGATCTTGTGACTCAAGATCTGTGGGGACAGAAGTCACAATTCAAATATCAGGGATTGAATATTAATCAATAGTTCTGCAGTGAATTTCTAGGAAGTAATGATGTCAGATATTTTTAGCAATTACAGCTAACTCCTTTTTTACCACATGCATAGATGAAATACATCTGTTTGCACTATAATGTGAAGTTAATCTCATCATTAATAATTTCACTCATATTTATCTTAATATTGTTAATTACATGGGACTTGCTGGGTATGAGTACAAAAGCATATGTAATTTGTCTTTTTTCCAAGAATTTCCAGTGCAATTTACCATTAATTACTTGCTGCTTAATACAACAACCTCCCCCAAAGAATAATTCCAGCATTATTATGGCATCCTAGAACAGTTGCTAAGGCTTTTTATTCTGTATAATATACCATTAACAAGAAGGGTGTAAAAACCCTACAGCCATTTTTATATTCTAAATGGTATGCTAATAGACAGCAAAATTTGGATAATTTAACAAGATAAAGGCTGTCCTTGAACTTTACTTATTAATGATAGATTCTATCTTAATTTTAATGATTTATGAGCATGCTTATTGAGCATATTCTCTAGTGTGGGCCTTATCCAGTGCCTATTTGAGGCTTCAGATAGATTTTCTTTGGCTTTAATGTCCTTTTAATAGGCAGTTTATGACCTGAGTGTTAAAAAGGAACATGTTCTGGCCAGAAGCTGCTTACTATTGCACAGAGCATTTAGCATATTTCTGGAGGGAGTAATCTGGCAATAATGAGGAGTTGTAGATGTATAATGTAAATAGTGCTAAACATTGAGGTCTTTATAGCTTATAGAAGCCTGAGATCTTTGTAGATTACAGATGCAGCCAATGCATGATAAAAGAGGTGCACGTGATCATGACTTCTGTTTGAAATGAATGGAAGTGTTTTAAATAGTAGCCTATGACAAAAAATTCCAAAGATTAATTTCAAGACATCATAGCTATGTCTAAATATAAAAGCAAACTTGGGCACACACTGAGAGTGTAGCCCCCTGATGCCCAGGCAGGGGAGCTGGTGGAAGATAAGCTTAGCTCCCTTCTCATCCCCATATCTGAACATCCTTTCCACAGAAACCAGCATGTTACGTATGGGGAGACAATGTATGTTCAGGAGCACCCCTATGTGGATAGAAGTCAATGAAATCAAAACCATTCTTGGGTCCAAAGATAGCAGATCTATGAGGTATACTAGGCCCTCAGCCATTTGCCTTTGGATAACTCACAGAAAGTCTTTAACTTAGAGGTTTTTAACTGACCTGAATCCGCAGCCCAAGCAAGGAGAAGGGTCTTTTCAGGCACCTAGTGTTTTTGTGCCTCTCTCTTACCCCCTGAAAATACTCACTGAACAGACACTAGCACAGGGAAAGACCCTTTGTTTCTCTCTTAATCTGTCCATTGAGCTCCAGTTCCAATCTCAGTCAAATATCCTGAGCAAAGGAAGAAAGGAACTTTCTAGTATCATCAAGACCAGCCCAGAGAAACAGCCCTGCCAAAAATCCTGACATGAACTAATCAGTGTGTAGGATCACACTACCATCACTTAAAACAGAGTAAGACAATTTGTCCACTAAGTCTGTTCTTAGGTCTCTGACCTCTTTTTTTTCAGTGACTCCTCTTTCCCCTTATGGAGTAATCACTAGCAATAAGAGTAAGCAGCAACTGAGGTAAACACAAGGGAGAAGCAAGAAAGCTAAGAGTGCTGCTGGGATTCCTAAAA
The DNA here is from genome assembly GCA_032466535.1 of Forpus xanthops. Classification (NCBI taxonomy): domain Eukaryota; kingdom Metazoa; phylum Chordata; class Aves; order Psittaciformes; family Psittacidae; genus Forpus; species Forpus xanthops. The sequence goes on along the minus strand of JASSUY010009450.1, from coordinate 21,892 downwards.
TATTCAGCAGACATTGATATGGCTCCCAGGTTCCTCCATGTGCAAATCATCTAATGAAAACAGTAGATGTCATTCTGACCTGTGGTACCGAACCATAGTTTCCTTCAGTCCAAGTGTCAATTTCTATTACTTTAAAATTCAGTGCTAAATTACTAACAGATTGCAAATTGCATGGGGTTTGCATGGCAAGATTTTGGTAGCAGTGGGGATACAGAGGTGGCTTGTGTGAGAAGCTGCTAGAAGCTTCCCCTCTGTCAAAAGGGCCAATATTATCTCCAAGATGGACGCACCATTTGCCAAGATTGAGCCCATCAGCGATGGTGGCAGCACCTCTGGAATAACATATTTAGGAATGAGAAAAAGTTGTTGCATAGGAACAGTTGTAGCTGGAGAGAAGAGTGAGAATATGTAAGACAAACAGCTCTGCAGAAATCCAGGTCAGTGCAGAAGAAGGGCAGGAAGTGCTTCAGGTGCCTCAGCAGAGATTCTCTTGCAGCCTATGGTGCAGATCATAGTGAGGCAGGCTGTGGCCCTGCTGCCCATGGAGGTCCATGATGCAGCAGATTTCTACCTGCAGCCAAGGGAGGACTCCCTGCTGGAGCAGTGGAAGAGTGTGTTGAGTTCTTCTGTGAGGAGGAAGGAGCAGCAAAAGCAACGTGCGATGAACCAATTGCAATCCCTGTTCCCTGTCCTCTTGTGCCACTGGAGGTGAGGAGATAGAGAAAGTGGGAATAGAGTTAATCCAGGGAAGAAGGGATGGGTGGTGGGAAGGTGTTTTAAGATCTGGTTTTATTTCTCATTATCCTGCTCTGATTTGATTGGTAATAAATTGCACTAATTTCCCCATGTCAAGTCTGTTTGCCTGTGACAGGAATTGCTGAGTGATCTCTCCCTGTCCTTAACTCAACCCACAAGCTTTTCTTTTCTCCTGTCCAGTTGAGGATGGGAATGACAGAGCAGCTTTGGCAGATGCACACCACTTAAATAAAATGCACCAGAATTGCACTTAAACTCATCACACTATTCATCTACCCACGTTACAACTGTCTGAAAGTCAAGAAACTAAACCATTTGGGCATTTCCAAAAGTTAACCAACAGACTGAGGCTCTGAGGTTTGCCAGATTTCTAGGTAGTGCCACAATGTCTTTGTAAAAGTGCTTGTGATGGATTGGATTAGATAGTGCTAACTGAATTGCGTGTTATTATACGTGAAGCAGAAGCATGGCTCCTGAGCCTCTTAGAAGTGAAGCACAGAAAAGTTCCAAACAATCCAGACTTGCCTGTGAAATAGAGCAGCTTAGTCAAATCCCTATTTCCTCACAGAAATCTTTTTCATTAGAAAAGTACCTCAGCATTACTCAGTACCCACAGCAGCAGTTTTTTTCTGGAATTGAAGGTAGCACAGATGTGAAAAAGGGTAAGGAGGCATAGTTAGTCCTGCAAAACCCAGAGTGAGAAGAGCTCATGATACCATTTTCTTCTGCTCTGGTATTGCCTAGCCCAGAATTTCAAATATTTTACTCAACAATATCTATGTAAAAAAAAAATCCAAAACCAAATCCAAAAACCTCCCCCCAAAAAACCCAAACCAAAAAAGCATCCCCAAAAAAAAAACAAACAAAAAAAAAAACACCACAAAACTGAGAATCAAAAACCGAATGCCTTGTGGAACAATTGGAAATACAAAAGCATCAAATCCTAGGGGAGGTAGAAACTGAAATGGAAAAAGGAGTGGAAAAACATTCATACCTTCACATAATTCTATTGTGTATTGTATGAAACATATTACTTTTACTTTTAGCTGGTTTACTATCTCCACTCTGTTAACATTTGATATTTGCATATTCTCCAGGTATACACGTGCAGACTTCCTGGAACAAAGCCACCATTGTCTACAAACATTTTCTCTTTGTTTCATGTCATAATTTACAGGAACTTTGAAGAGAGATTGGTGCGATGCTGAAATCATCTCACTTACGGAGCTGAAAAATTAGAGGTAAAGAGGAATTTCCAACAGTCTGAAAACACTGAAAAGCTTCTGACATTCACCTGATCTTCTGATGTGAAGTTGATTGCTTCTGACTCCATCCATTAAAGGTCACTGGTTGGTATTCCCTCTCTCACTCGCTCTCTCACACATGCATGCACACACACTAATATTTTCTCTTATTGTCTGCATATTTTCTGAGATATAGAGCAAAGCCAGACACCAGTTCGGTATATATCAGAGAATATGACACCATCCCCAAGAAGGATGATGCCGAAATGTTGCTATCACTCAACACTTGTAGCATCTCTGGGTATTTGGTGATCACTTATCACTTTTTGCCCTGGGTCCTACCAACACGATTGCTATATATCTTGCGTCTTCCAAATATATAAGTCATCTGCACTCTGTCAAGCACTTCTCAGAGTAACATTTCCTATGGTAATGCCTTTCATGCGAGCCATCCTATTTTTTTGGAAGCTATCTTCTCATCCCAAACTGCCGCCATGACTGAATGTTGAAAAAGCATCACTTAAAAAATATAGCATGAACTTTGTAATTATTTACAATGACTCAACTAGATCTGCCATAAGAATGAAAGACTCCTATGTTGATTTCACAAAGTGGGAAGGTGTGACTATTAGAAACACATGGGTTGCAATTAGTCAGGCTCATAGTACATTTAACTCTGAATCAGAGTTTCATCTTTTCTCATAAACATTTATGCTCATGCTGGATATTTTTTCTCTCTGAATACATCTAATTAGGGTTTATATTTGTGCCTTTTGAGATGCAGCAAAGTAGACAGATGTACAAAGCACATACTTCTTACTAATGCAAAGGTACCCCAACCAAGGTGAATTCCTGATCTCCTGTGGAGTGTTTTACCTCTGAAAGATGAAATGGAGATTGCCTTTTTAAGATGCAGGTAGAAAATTTTTCAAAAAGTCATGCAGTCAGGAAAATCATTGAAAAGGGATAATTACAAACCATGGACAGACGATGGGGTTTGCTCTCCATCAATACTAGAGGCCAAATGTCCTTGTATTCAAGATCACTGGGCACATCACTACTCAGTGGCCCTTAGACAGAAAAAGAGCTTTTTTAGCTTAACACAGAAATAACGTACTGTGTTTTTCAGAGATAGATCTACAATGGACAATTGTTAGTAGTGCATAAAAAATGTATTCATCAGGTTCCTAGTACCTATTCTTCAATGAGCTTATAGACAGCATATGCAGAATAGTCAGCCATCCCCAAAGTCACCCTCAACAACGAGCTTGAGAAATGGCTTTATTATGGAGAATACTTCCAGTAGATCTTTTTCTATTGAAATTTTTTACAACATTAGTGACCAGGGTGAAGCACAGTACACAGACAGGTAAGTTTGATTTGCAAGGAGCACAATAAAGAACAGGAATATAACACAATTTTTGTCCTCTGGTATCATTTTGTTGTTGCTAAGACTTTTCTTTTTTCCCCTCAGTTATGCAGCATCTTCATTTACTTCTGTTTGAAATGTGCCACACTAAAATATGCTTTATGCTTTGGTGCTTTCTTTGTAGACTTTCTTATTCTGCTGAAGTTGCCCAAGGCTGCCAAAAAGCCTGAATGACCTGAACTCCAACATGATTGGTAGTATCCAGGTTACACAGATTTGGGTATCACTTGATATTTTTGCTGGTTTTACCCAGAGCTTCTATCTCAGGGTCATACTGATTTAGTGCTTGTAATATCTCTCTGTCCATGGGCAGGATTTCTTTCCTTGTAACAGCTTGCTATTTATTGTCTAACACCACTGGCTATGGAGACAGAGAATTGTGCTTTCATTGGGATCTGCATGTTTTGTATGTGGGCTAACAGGATTTAATTCCAACAGCACTGAGAGAGGATTTAAGAGTCAGTTGCACAAATGTCAGTGCGCTGAGCATGCACATGGCTGCCAGGTATGATTTTCTCATCTGTTCAACACCTGTTCTTCAGGCAGTTGGGAGGCAGGTAGAATGTCCTCGGAGGCCTGAAATGACACAATGTACTTTCTTAGGCAGCTGATCCCAACTAAGTTTGCTGCAGTGCTCATTGGCAAGAGAGAGGGAAGTCTAGAAAAGAAGACACGGACAGCCTTCCTTCCTAGCTGCATAAAATCCAGACTTTGAACAGGCAGCATTTACATTCCATCCCTTCTAATCAAAGACCTTAAGTTGCAAAAATCAGATTTAACTCAAATCCAAACAAATCCAGAGTCTTGGAGAAGTCCTCTAATAAAAGAGATTCCAGAGTATCTGGTCTACAGGGTCTCTCCAGACTACAGCAATTCCTTGTCACTATTTACTATTGGTCTGGCATCTTACAGTCATTTGAAACACACCTAGGAGTCAGCTCTCGAAATCTGACCCTGTGTATAGTTCTATAAATGTGCCCTTTGGGTCATGTAAGTTTAATGCTCTCAAATATTTTGTCATTGGATATTTCTCTGATTGATAGCACCAATTTCAGAAAGACATTTCCTGTAAGACTAATGCGTTTTTGATCCTCATAAATGCTGAGGGATCATACTAGAGGACAGAGAGAAGGAAGATAGTAATGATGCATTTCCAGACTCCTCCTAGAAAACACCATCTTGCAAGGCCTTACCCTTTTACCTGCATATGTTTTTAAAATACAGACTGTCTTTTGTGGTCTGATGTTATACAGTTATTTCAGGGTGAGAAGAATGTATTTCTGTTAAATACTGAGTATCTTTTGCCTAAAAATTAACAATGCACAAGGAAATGCTCCTTGCATCAGAGTTATTTGCTCCTTGTCTGTGTTTCAAGCATCAGTGCTGCTGTTCTGGTACAGACTTCATTCAAGAAGCACGCATTGTCAGTAGTGCACGACAGAGTCTTATCTTCCTTCTGGTAGAAAGCAAGTGAGGCCAAGCAACTTCAAAAGCTCTGTTTCTTTCTTTGTGATAAACATGCTTATGGTACATGTAGCTCCATCTTTCTGCTAACTGAGTATGCAATGCACCACTTTGGATCATTCTTATGGATTCTGATGGAAAAATCCAATTTATGATTCATACTGAAAGAGCAATTTCGGGACTAGAATTGCTGGAATTATTTCTGTTTACTTGAAGACACTCAGGCCTGTCAAGAACTGTTGCTTATAAAAGAGTAAGTAAGTGCAGCTGGGTACAAAACATTTCTGCATTGCTAAGGCTACTGGTCCTGCCACATGCTTAACCAAACATGCAAGTTGTCTCACCCCAGCCTGCCTGCTCTGATAGCAGTTAGCCAGTCCAGGTCATCCATCCAGGGCAAAATACTTGTCTCTGTTATCTTAACATGCATTCAAATTTCAAAAGAGAAACCACAGTCACGAAGACTCAGGATGGAGCTGAAGACAGAATCTACATTCTGAGATGCAAGAGGGAGCACATCACACTGCCAGGGTACTCATACTCTTCAAGTTCATTATGTTTTTTTCCCTTGTACCTCAGTATGTAACACAGCCATGCTACTCATTTTATTCCTAAAAGCTAAAGCAACTTGCCAAAGGTCACCTGGGGAGCTCCCCTAATGCCTTCATGCCTGCCTGCATTGTCTTTCCTTCAGTCTTTAGGTCACATTGCTATTTACCGTTCTTATTATTTCAGTTTTTCTCATTTTATGTGCAGAACTTTTCATTTATATTTCATGTACATTTCATGATGTACAGAAAGTTTCATTTGCTTTCTAGCTTGGTATTTCCACCAAGTCACAATTCATCGATGCTCCAACAATCATATTTGTTGTTAAGTATCTCTAGTTTTGAGCAGTTTCATCATTTTGTCTAAACTTCCTTTCTGATTCTAGATGTCTAATTAAGCAAACTGCTTGGAAACAGCTCACATTACTAATTAATGTGAACAAGGTCTTCCCTTTGCTAGCACTTTGTTATTTCATGGATTTTGCCATTAGTTAGGACTGTGGTTGGAAATTTTCAAAGCAGGGTTCCTTTCCTTTTGATGCAACAAGGTCAGACAAGGCTAGTGGATGTATTATGAGCCCATGAAAGTTGAGCTGTCTAATTAAAAGAGGGTAGCTGTATTCAGAGAGAAAGTCACTGGACAACTCAGAGACAGAACTTTGCTCTCCCCTCCTTAATAGAGTGACTACAAAGGAAGAGGAAAATATTACCCAAAAACCAGATTTGAGCAATATGGAAGGAGTCAGACCCATTTTCAAGTATGTTTTTCCAACTAATACTCTTGCGTGGTTTAAAATTATCCTGACAGAAAAACAATTGAGGCAGCTTTAAAACTAATGATACAATCCCATGGATAATTTCCCCTAAATAGCTCAGAGATGTGACTGAATGATTCTATATATCATCACGGGAAGCAATTTTACTCAATGGGTTCTACCTGCTGGATATCACAGTGCATTACAGATTGAGTAAAAACCTTTGTTTGAAATCAGAATCAAACTGGCTTTGGAGCAAAACTTAAACCCTGAGGGTGAGAGATCTAGGTTCCCTTCTCTGCAGTCTAATATTTAACAAAACAGTAATAAGAATTATGACAGTGCCCAAGTCTGAAACAATTCTATTGTGCTTTGCCAATAAATTTAGACTTGCTCTAAGTTAAACTGTCGCTTCTTTAGAGGACACATAGACTGGAACTCTTGCCCATTCAATCTTTTACCACCCTCAGGTGGAAACATTTATTTGTCATCTGTTAGGATGAAATTCACTGTCTCACTCTCCAATTAATACATGTTTTCTTACCCATATTTGTTGCAATGTTTTTCTTAGCCAGCTCAAGGGAGATGACAAGCTCCTGGATGACAATTTCACATATTGCAGAGCACCACATACTTGTTTATATATCTCACAGATATTTTGTCTTCTGTTGCAACCATCTGTCCAAGCCATGCGGCAGAGACCTGGCTAAACCCTGCTCTAGCTCTCAGCTCGAAGAACCTATTTGTGGGGTTTGTGCTTCTTTTGCCCTGGCCACATATTGTGGTTAAATGAACAGGTCAGTTGGGCCCAGACCAGAAGAGTCACCTCTGTGATGGGTGTCCTGCTATGCAACATAACCTTCATCAGCATTTATCCCCATTCTGTCATCCACAGACAAGTTTCTTGCAGCCTTCCTGCTCAGGGGAAGTGTTGCAGGTCAACTGGGTGGAAAACCCTCTAAAATGTAGGTACGAGGAAGCAATCATTGATGGATGGTGGTAACTGAGCTAATTTCCAATGGGGTAGTGTCTTCAAGTAATATAGCCTTTTGTATGATAATCTGCAACTGAAGGTGAAAAGGGTGTTCATAAACAAAATACCAACACCAGAGCCACGTTTATCCTCCTTGAAGTAGCTCTGCTATAGTATGAAATGCAGTGAAACAGAAAGCTAGATCATAAAGTAAGATGCATACATTAAAAAACCCAAACAACCAACCAAGCAGGACATTGTTCCTGTTTCGATAGGCTGAAACATGAGCAAAAGCTCAGGAGGGCAAGGACAGAATTTTCTGACAGAAAGAAAAATCAGATGACAGAGACAGCTGAGCCCAAGGTTCTGCAAACGTACCTTTCACACCACATTTTTCAATGGCTATAATAAAAAAACACCACAAGCAAGCTTGTATGTTTGCCAACTTGCAAGCTTCATTCCTGGCCATTGTGTTTGAGTCACAAATAAGCAGTAATTTATGTTTTGAGGACTAGCCCCAGTGAATGGAAACATAAAACCAATTCCCAGCCATTTGTTTGTGTGTATTTTTTTCTAAGGTTAGCATTTATTTTAGATGACACTTTTTTTCCCCCTTGGCCAAGACAGGTTTTTTTTTTTTCCTGCTTTTTATCAAGCTGACAGGTGATATTGCTTTAAATTGGGCACTGCATTGTCAACAGAGCCTTTCTCATTTCAGACCTGAAGCGACAGTCGGGTGGATGAGAACTCATTTCACCCTTTATTTACTAAATGCAGATTGGGGTTTCAGGAGCAAGAAGAGCAAGAGAAGGGGAAAGGGATGCCCTGGGTGATAATGGGAATGAACAAGAGAGGACAGAAATAGAACAACAAAGCATGAAGCAGGCAGGAATTTATTGTGGAGTGATTAGATTACATCCATCTTTTTGTCTATAAACCATTCCCACAAGCATAGGTTTAGAATACACTTTGTCTCCTGCCATGGCTCCTTCCCCATTAACAGAGAAAAGGGTGACAGGGGCTTGAGAGGATGCTTCTGCTAGATCTCAGTGCATTGTGGATGTAGCTAAGGGGGTTACAAATCAGAGGTGAAATATGATTTCAGATTGAAATCCTGGGTACTTCAGTTTCTCTTGCATACAACACCCAGCCTGGAGCCCAGAAAGCAGTAGTTTCATAAAGAAAGGAGGGAAATTTCCTGGCTGATATGATGGCCTATCTGGTTAGTCCTCAATATCAACAGGATCCCAAGAGCACATTACACAGAAAATATGATAAAAAGCAACTCTTGAGCCTACACTAACAGAGAGAATGTTTCTAGACAATGTGAATGCATTCACATGTTTATTAAGCTGGATATACAAAACACTTCATTTAGGAAATAGCATCTCAGAGAACACTGTCTTTGTCTCCATGATGTATCAATAGTTATCAACCCTGAAATTCTAACATACATTTTAAAGGACTTTGTTTTAAGTATGTCCCTCATGGTTGTTTCTAAGAAGCTGGCAACTTTAAGCGAAATCATGAAACTACACAAGCTTTGGTATCCCTGTGTGTATTTCAAACAATTACTGTCTTGTCTCACTATTATAACATTTAAACTTCATATTCAAATTACATATGTGAACAGACTATAGATGCTGAACAGGCAGCGAATTCTGCTGCTTCCACACATTATCTCCTGCTGCTGGAGCACCAATTAGCCAGGAGGTAGGACGTTCCACTGTCATAAAAATGGGAGCAGGATTCAAGCACAGCAACAATTGCTGAAAATTAAGAAGAAGTGAGGTGGGGAGAGAGTATTCATCCTGTGACCACCTTTTAACCACTCCTTAGCTTCCCCCAAAGTGCTTCCACCTGACCCAGTCACCATTGCTTATAAAAATATGCTACAGTACGTAAGTGGAGAAGAAATAAATTAAATGGGTACTGCCTACTACATAAACCAAAAAATATCAGACAATGACCTCAAAAGGGCCAGCCAGGAAAAAGGAGCAATGCTGAATTTGGACCTTAAGTTCTTATCATGTTTGCTGTCACATTCCCACATCACCCCTGTGCTGTCACTCAGAGCTGTTTTACCCAAACACAATTTCCTGAATTTCAAGACACTTCAACTGGGAATCTGCACCTGGAAAAGATCTGGTATCAGTGTTTGTGGCACAACACACATAAGCACACAAAGGCTCAGCATTGACATGCTGTTCCTGTGCCTTTCCAGATCGTAGAGAGGTATTTAATTCAGCAGTGAGATATTTTGCTGTAATCATCTGTTGCTGGGCTTTCTCTATACTGCATTCTGATAGGTGTCACTAGAATCTGGAAGCACATGAATGTATAAAGGAGCATCTCACCTGTTTTCTTAGTTGGAAAACATATACCTGTCAGGAACATTACAAGACATTCAGTCCCCATCTCAAAACAAAGTTTATCAAGATTTTGCTTCAAGGCAAGTCAAAAATTTTACCTAAATGTCATTATCATGTTTAGCTTTCAATCCAAAGGTGTGTCAGAATAGCCATTGGGAGTTTATGGAGATTAATTGTGAAGACAGGTGAAAGAGTTTCTGAAAAGATCATGGGAACAAGGTAGATCTGTGACTCTGAAAGCTCCCTGATGCTGTCAAATCCTGTGTCACATCGACATCTAGATAGATTTAGTTATATATAGCATGAGGAATGTCAAAAGAATCCAGGTAGATGAGATGTCTTGCGTTATAGTGGTGATTATGAATAACTGAAATGTCATGACAGGCAGAGAGAAAGTCACATTACAAAACCACAAAATAAAAAAAAAAATCAACCCTGGAAGCCAAGAAACAGACCTGGATGTCACAGAAACCCACAATGCAAAGAATACAAATGGAATAAGCAACACTATGCCATCAAATATTTAAAAAGGCAAAACAAAAATAGCTCACCTAATTCAACCCCCAGAATTATATTGTAATGCATGAGAGGCACAGAGATTATATACACATGCAAGAGGGCTGCAGGGTACTCAGCACAATTCAGACTGACTCCTGGAAAGAGCTCTCATCCACCTTCTGGTCAGATATCTTTCTTTTTCCAAGTCTGGAAAAGGTGTGCCTAAAAAAGGAGTATGGATAAGGACAGGAAAAGCAAGTATGATTTCTACACGGAGTTCAAGATATCCTGTACATTGAATTTAGCCTACCCCTGCCACCATGAACTTCTATTTAAACTCTATATACATCATGTAGCAGCACTGGTTGAACTTCTCTTAGCCAAGCACTCCTGAATTTTAACTGAGTTCTTAGGAGAAACTGATGTTTCCCCACAGCAAGAAGGAAGCAAAACATGAAAACAGGTTTGTATATGTGATCTACCAAGGAACTAGAAAGGAAAAACATGAGAGAGGACACCTCTTCATGAGTGGCTCATGCCCTGAGGATACCAAGTCATTTAGGAGAGTGAGGGTTTCTTTGTAAGAGTCATTAAATAAAACCTGCTTTTATAACAGCTGAGTGAAAAAACAGACCATCTGACTCCTCAGAGTGAGGTGACAGCAGCAGACCAGTCTGGCCCTTCCTGCATTTTAATTTGCTACGCTCTCTTCTCCCATATTCAATCTGTACCACATTGACTACCATTGCCTCCCACTACACTGACCCAGAGCCTGAGCATTCCAAGCAAGGAACTCTCTGTCCTGGCCATTAGTTAAACCTATTGAGAAGAAGCTGGAATTTCTCCTGGAATGGCAAAGAACCAACCATGTTTGTCCCAGAGCTAGAATGACTCATTGTTTTCAAAGTCATCAACACCCACATCCTTGCTCCTCATGACGTCTTTAGGACCCTCTTACAAAATGCCAAGGAAAAATAGTTCCTCAGTTAACAATGTTTCCAATTCAGAATGTGGAGGATTTGGTAACAATAAGTTTTAACATAGTGTTTCCCAACAGTGATTTACATATGCATTCCAGTAACCAACCAGATAATTTTCCACTCAGTGAATAGCTGTCTTACACGTGTTATTTTACAGGGATTTAACTTTCAAACTGATGTATTTCCACAGGAGTGAAGAAAAGCAGAGTCAGGAAGACACCATTTAATGAGCACAAAGCTATTACAATGCTAGTCCTCAGGAGAAATACAATAGGATAATACCTAAATTGGTGCCATTTCTTCAGTGAAGATGGAGCGATACTGCTTGACACCAACTAAGGATCTGAACCTGTTAACCTTCATTGACTCAGACACGCATTTCCCAAAGCATTCAGCTAACTGGAGAAATGAAATTCAGCTAAGATTGGAGGATGAGGAGGCAGCTTTTCAGGAAAGGGAGGGCAAAGGGAAGCTAAAGCTGAATTTCTGTTCACCTCTGAAAAGTCAGTACAGTGGCACTGTTATAACACATAGAGGACAAATATGAGCTGATTCTTACTGCTGATCTGTACCACAAACCTTTGAAATTCCACAGCCTTTGTCATCTCCTAAACAAACTTACAGAGTGTCCCTGGCATTCCCCAAACAAAAGGACCGATTTTAGCATCACTCCCTCTCTCTTCATATGTCCCTCTAGCACTTTTACATGCCTGAGTTACATCTCTGATGTGCTGTAGAGCCCTGCAAAATCTCATTCACTAAAGAGGTATCTCTTATAGTTAACCCCATTGATTGTAGGGAGCCTACAGCATGTAGTAACCTGTGTCAGTTTTCCATTAGGTGGCTTGGGTACGGAATTGTAAAGACCTTAAAGAATATACAATAGGTGCCTCCAAATTAAATGAACTTTTAGGAGCAGAAAGGTAGAAGACAGACATGGGCCTCCTTCGGACCCTGACCATATCAAGCTGTCATCCGTGCAACCCATTCTAACTTGTTCAGTTACAAAGAATGAACATAGTCTCATAAATCCTAAATCTTTCTCCAGAATCATCTCTGTTTCTGGGAAATGCTCACAACACAAGGACAAGGATTTAATCTTGCAGAACAATCAAGATCAAGTGCCTAATTCTATATGTAATTACCAGGCAAAAAAAAATGGTATGAAATAAGAGCTGAATAAAGTAATAAAAGTGCATTACAAAAGCTGCATTTTTAGCCTCCAGAGAATCTGGGAAACAGACAAGAGGTGCAAGGGTAAAAAAAAAAACAACAAACAATACAGACAGGTTTACCCAAAACCACACAGAAGCAGCAGAATAAGGAAGAAAACTGAGCAGGTGTCCCAGTATTAAGGAGATCACTAGGCCATATAGTCTCCCTATTATTTAAAAGCCGTAATTTGCAGGGGATATCAATACTAACACTCTTGTTTCCAGGTGTTTCAGCAGTGCACTCACTTTTAATGTTTTTTTAGATGGAGACTATATATGCTAAACAGAAATATCACAGTATACCCACACAGAATATTTCAGCCACATTAGAACACCTTATGACACAAGAATGCAAGGAAACATTGAAGGCAGGCAATCAAAGATGTTCATTAACTAATTAATTCTCCTACTGTGCAAGTCCTCCTCTCAGTATAAGCTAGTGTGCAACCACAGTTACTTTCACTTTATTTAGTTACTTTTTTTGGGTGGGTTTGTGTTTTTTTTTCCTTTTTATCTTGCACCACTGCAAGAGGGGATTGTGTAGGTGTTAAGTTTTAATAAAAGGTACATCTCAGAACCAGTTTATCTGAGAGAACAAGGCCTTTTCTAGTTTCAGCATCAGTCTGGAAGCAAATGGCCCCAGTTTAATATATCTGTTTTATTATGAAGAGAGGTTTTTTTTTCATTCCCAGTCTTGTTTGTGCATCACGGAGCAGCAGCAATGAAACCTCACATTCCACCAAAAGGAAATATGTACATAATGCTAGTTAACAACCTAGAAAAATGTTTTCCTTTGTTGTGCAGAGCACACCAGTATGTAGTGTAGCCAAAGGGAAAAAATATGACTGTTAGCAAGAGCTTCTATGTCTGCTGAAATGGATTTTCGTTTCCTCTCTTTTTGAAACCAAAAACCATATCCTAGGTTTTGTTATAACCTCTCAATATAGTCATGGGAGCCTACAGACTTGCATTAAAACTCTGACAAGGATAACTTCTCTCTTATAGAAACTAGCCTAGTCATTTTCAAAATGAAAATCCAAAGAGGCAATTCCAGGTTGTGGTGTTACCCATCTCCCTCCTTCTCTTGCTTGGTTCTAAGTTGAGCTTTAAGGACAGCATATTTGCCCTGCTCTCGGGAGATAATGAAAGAGCAAGGAAACACCCCCAAGATACAGCTCCCAGAAAGTTATTAGGAGGGCAATATTAGGAAGGTTTGCTCTGCTAGAGAAGAATATTGTTCTTTCACCCACCTTTGATAGTTGGGATTTTTAAGATACCTTGCTGTCTAAAAGGAAGATTCAGGCATGTGCAAAGTATAGGCCTACCTCCACTGCTGGAGGATGACTAGAAACAAACAGGGACTCTGCATTTATCAGAAATAATGCAGAGAGGCAGCATTCCCTTTGTCATGGCAAAACAGACTTCTGCACACCATAAAAAGGAGAGAAAAATAACTTCATGCACATAGGCTCAGCAAAGTAACTGCTTTCAACAGCAATGTATACAGTCCTAATTTCACAAGGAATTTCATGTAACTCTGTAAAAACAGATAAACAGAGTCACCAAAGTGTTATTCCATTCCATATATCATTCCATACTTCCTTGATATGGAACATTGACATTTTAAAGCCACTTATAGTTGTATTTAGAGTATACATGAGCACGCCTTTAGCTAAATTTAGGCACCTGCAGTTTGCATCAACGCTTAAGAGAATAATGAATGATTCAGATTGCTTACTACCCAGGGCCTTCCAGATCTTGCCTCTATATGTGATTTTATGGCATAAGGAGCATACTGCAAAATCTAAGACTAATATTTCACTTTTTTTTTTTTCTCTTACAAACCCCAGGAGCATAGTTGATGTGTGTAGCAAGAAAACACACTCCAGAACACATCTAGAAACAGCTGAAGAAAGTCAGGGAGAGAATTAATGCTCAAATTAGGCATCAGCTGAAGAAGCATCTTCCTTGTTAACCACATTTCATCCTGGAAGTCTTTTCTGTTTCCCACGACTTTTGAAGCAAGTTTAGAGCATTATGGTCAAGGTGCTGCAGGACCCCAAATCTCTTATTTGAGCTATGTGGTTCATATTCCAAGCATAATCAAATTTTGGGCTTTAGACTGTCTTCTCAGTCTTTGTTGGTTTTGAATGCATAGAATATTAGAGTTTATTTCCCCACTAACTTGCAGAATACGAAGAATGGAATGATTTATTGACTTCTAAAGTTAAAATTGTAATGTTTCTGAAGACTACCATGATATTATCAAATTGTGAGAATAATTTACCTAAAAGCATTATACTCATAGATGAAAATTATAAGTCATTATTAGAAAAGTGCAATCTTTTCCCCTGTAAATGGGAATATGCACTTTCTCTGGACTGAAAGGAACAAGCAAAGAATACCAACTGTGAAAAGCTCTATTCGATATCTAGGAGAAGATTGCCACATTAAATTAGATCAAAGTCCAAATAAGTCTGTGAGAATTTTTTTAAATGCTTTCCCATAGTACATCATTGGATCAGATCTTCAGATTCATTCCTAAAGCACACAATTAGGGATTCTGGTGCTTGTCTCTGCATTGTGTGAATTGCTACATAGAGTTCTAGATGGTCTCAGTAGGTACATCTTCTTCCTGGTGAAATGGAAAGAGGGAATGACCAGAGTTTAAATTGCTGAAACCCTTTATGATTCTGGATCATATGTCTACTCTGTGCTTATTGCAGTGAAGTTTATGCCAGTTGCTTATCCTACATATGCAGTGTGCATACATTGAAAGCTAACTGATGGAGGGCATGGATCCATTTAACAAACAGCAGGTTTCTGACGGTGCTCAAGCATGGGCTTCAACTTTTGCTCAGCCAGGAAGAAAAACACTCTGAGGATACCAGCACTGCACTCAAGGGCATTTCAAAAGACTCCAAGTGTAAACACAAGACAGACTTCCACCAAAAAGCATTCTCCTCAGTACACTAAATCAATGTATATGGATCCAGTGTGAGACGGATTCTAAACTATGACCCGGTTTTAGTTTCTTTGTAACTTGGAATGTGACTAGCCTACTTTATGCCAAGTCTGCACACTTTTCAGAGAACTATCTCAATTGGTCCAGTTGGCTGAAAATGCAGCACAATTCCTCTCTCTATCCCCTGAAAGAGTAATGAGGTAAACTAAAGAATCCCACGAGCTGAAAATAGATCGATGCATATGTTCATTTTTCTCAGATTTTTCCTAAAGCCCACTTTGCAGGCAGAGATTTCCTTCATTGCTCCTGAGAAGAACAATTTGCTATGGCACAGTAAGCAGCAGTGTTTAGGCCAGGACAGATTGTTGGCCAGTTAGTAGGTGTGGGAATGTTGAAAACATGTTTTCACCCGTATGGCCAACAGATGGAACATGAGGAACTTTTTCAAAAGAAACACAAGTCATTTACGCTATGGCTGCTTGGAACAACAACAACAGATGATACCAGTCACTTCTCACCAGGGCCTTCATGCCCTCACAGCTTCTTCCAGATTACGCTTCCATCCTCCACTCCCTCTGCACTCAAAACAAGCTATAGATGTCCACACACAAAAAAAAAATAAAAAAAGAAAGAAAAAAGAGAAAGAACAAGAAAAACTAAAACCAGAGATGTTGTAACCTTGAAATTATGATCGGGAGTGCTTAGCAATGAGGTTGCTTGTGCACAGATCTGAACAGTTACCTGCAAATTAAAACATTCTAAGTTGTCACCATGAAGCATGCCTAGATTTTTAGGAAGCATTTAGGTAAATGGGGAATTTGGATAAACCAAGAAATACTTTGCGAATTTTCATGTTTGGTCTGCTCTATGTGTGGCCAAACCAAAATTTTCAGAACAGATCCCCCTCCTAACTGAATGCTGATATTGATAATTTAAATAGTAAATATTCACTAGAGCCTACTGCTTTAAAATTACTAGTAAAAACTACTGAAGGGGGAACTTATCACATGCAAAACTCACAACAAGACATTCCAAATGCATAATTCACTTAATGGTGAATGTGCATATTCAGGTACATGTGCACATTCAAATTGCACTTGTTTCAAATACACCTGATCTGAAATGAAGACTGACACCAGCAGAAATGGAAGGTCTGGATCAGAAGTTCAAATCTCAACTTTGGCCTTTTAATCTTTTTACTGGATTTCAGTTGTGAATAAGATCTCATGGTAGATTTGTGCTTATTTCCCTCTCTGATGCTTTCCTAGCCATTCCCCAAGAGAAACTATAAAAGATACTGTCTTTTAAATGATCAAGGATTTAATGTGGTCTTGGAAGACATAGTCTTCCAAGACCACATGGATCCTTCACCCATAAAGAAGGGCAAATCACATACCAGAATACCATTAGTGATGCCTTTCTTTTTCATTAACCAGCCTCCCAAGTTAAAAAAGTTAATGAATTTTAGCCTCTTCACGTGTACTGTCAGAACCCCCCATTGCACCTTCCTTATCAGAATACCTTTTCCTTTTGCACCAAAACCAGCACAAATGCAATCCATAGCAGCTTAAAGCAGATAAATTATCCCAAACATCTGCAGAACCACACAGAAGCCTGTACACCAAATTTTCTTTCACATAAGTATATCCACTGAAGTGTTTACAAAGCTTGTACATTATATGTTAAAGCACACAAAACGACCTCTTTCAGTGTAGCTTTTTCTTTAACCATGTAAACCAAAAATGGTGAAAGCATCATTATACTTGGCATCATCAAGTGATTTAGGGCATGATATGGACTGTGGCAAAACTCACCACCTTGGAGAGTTCAAAATGATCAGGAGGTTTTCTCATATATAACATGCATACCACACAAGCAACTTTACTGGTTCAGAGCAAAGGTTCATCTTGCAAAGTGGTGTTTTTCCAGAAACAACATGGACTCTGTAACAGAGCTATAAAAAGCCAGCATTCTGCTTTTATAACTCCCAGCTTTTAAAGATTTGCAGATCCTGTGAGGAACATGATGTCTTTGCATTTAGCAGCCATTTTACAACATTTCTATTATGTTTTTATGGTATCTTAGAAGCACTGGATGATGCTCCAAACATATAAGAAGTTCAGCTTAAGTCCTCGATGAGAATCATTTGGGATATAGAAACAAATTCCTTTTCAGAATAAATTTCTGATTTTATGGTTTGTAACATCTTTAGGAGAGGGAAAAATCCATGTTTGCTCTGCACAATCTGACATCATGAAGATCAACACTAGATTCAAGCATTTATGATCTATTGCAGTACAAATACTAAACCATTGTCCCTTGTGGAATTGACCTCAACTCGCAAGATCCTACAGTAAGAAAATGCTGTTATTCAGCTTTAGGAAACAGAATTTGTGTATGTCATATATTAATGGAGAGATGCAAAGAAGCACTCTCAGCTTGTGCTTCCGAAGGGTACCTTTTGGTCACTTTTGTCTTAGTTTTATAAAGGATAAAGAAAAAGTTTATTAGATTGACAAAGACTTGTTCATTCTTACCCGTGAGCTCTTTCTGTCTTTGACCAGCCCCTAATTTTTTGATTTTGACAATGTAATTCTAAAATCCAAGGCTTTCACTTGAAATTCCTTTCCTCCACACATCCGGCCAAACATTCCCACTTGCAGGTTATTTAAATAAGGTAACCGAATCACATTTTCTCAGGCTCTTTTGATGATTCTTTCAGAAATGTGTAGGTCCCCATGGAGCTTTTTCTTATCTTTAGCAGTCAGATATAAGCCTGACTTTTCTTACTCTTTTTAGTGTGGTTGAACCTTGGAAATCTGCACTAATCTGTGATTGCTCAGCACTGCTTTCTCTTCAACTGCAATTATATATTTTCTTAATTTTAGTCACCAAACCTGGACACTGCTGTCCTCATTCCCAAGCCTTCTCGCAAGAGCACTATCTTCTTTGATTTGTGCCGCATTTCTCTTACAAGACTACTTAGAATACTTATGGTATCTTGAAATGTACCAGAATAGTGGCTTTTTATATTTTTACTTTATTTTTTTATCTTTGATTAAACTCCCCAGTCTCTCCCCTTGTCAGCATGCAGCTTTCAACACCTTCACTTCTGAAAGATACCTTTTCTTTTTTCCTTCATATTGCTGCATCTTTTTATTCTGCTGTAATCTCTATTCAGCAGCTTAAAAAACTTGCAGCCACTGGAGTCAATATAGAATCCATATTTTTATATGCCTGTTGCAAAATTTCAATTACCCATTCCTATGGAGGTGGGTGGAGTTTGTTTTGTTTTGTTAAGGGTGTTTTTTTTATATCATCTCAAGCTTGAGAATTTACCTTTTGGCTGCTGGCATGCAAGTCATTTTACTTAGTTAATAAAACCTCGGGGAGTTCTGCACTGACCTCCACAATACTTCATGTTTTCTTTTGGTTCGACATGTTCCCTTTCTTCATGAAGACACACCTTCTCTGAAGAGTTCCAAAGAAGCTATTGAACCAGAGAAGGAAAAGAAAGATAAAATAAAACGCAAATGAATAGCTATGTACTGTTACTTACCAGATCACTCCCTGGTTCTTCCAACAGAAACAGGTTAGACCTATATCAGACTTACATTGCCTTCCTTTATGCTATTGCAAAAGCTCCTAATGAGCTATTTAAGGAATGACAGAATCTACTCATGCTTTTGCAAGCCAGAACATCGCATCTTCAGTTCCCACCTCCAGCCAGGACATAACAATTGAGATACTGATTTCTAGCTCACCCTGATTGCGAGACAAAACAGGTTTGCTGTAACTGAACTCAAACTCACATTTTGCAGTTGGGCTGTGCCAAGAGCATCAGGGTGGACAACTACTGTATCTCAACCCACATCCACAGGTAGATTGTTAACTAGCAATCGTGGGAGAAAAAGGTCCAGATCAGAGTGCACTATCAGTATGGCATTGCTTGTTATAGCAGTTTGTTATGACAGTTAGTTTAGTCTAAAGGAAACAGTGTTTAATGCACAAACCCATTAAATGGAGAGCCTTACAGAAGCCTTACCAAAGAATAATATGGCAGGAACCAGTGTCACATTTCAGAAAACTATTCAATGCATATATTTAACTGAGAGTGTCTGTGCAGCATGAGGCATATTTCTGCACTCAGAAAACAGTGAAAGATTTTGGTTACAGATGCAATACACAGAAGAAAAGTTTGTCTGTAATTTGGTGGCATTAGTCTAAGTGCAACTGCAATTGTTTTTCCTGTCAAAAGTATAACCACACTAAGTTTGCTCTATAGCTCGAAGGTAATGTATAAACAGATCACCGCAACAAGTGTGTGGTGTACTGAGATAACATTGCAATGTGCTGAAATACAACAGTGTTATTTCATATGCTCAGATGTTAGAAGCAGATAAGAAAAAGTGCTAGCTCACCTTCTGTATGACTCCAGTTCCAGCACAACCAAACTTTTATGTGTCCCTTTGTATATTTATAATACAGACAATAATAATAAAAAAATGAAAATATAAAGTTATAATGTAAACTAGAAGTGTTATACCACGAAAGGTGGAGAAAAAGGATTGTACTTCCGAAAGTTCAGCTATTTCTTCCTTCCTAGAAGTTGTTTCTTTTCTATTTGAACTGGTGTCACTGAAAGCTAGCTAAGCATTTGCTTTGTCATCCAATAAAAGTTACTTTCTTGATAGTAAAAAAGATAAATGATAGCCTTAATTTCCATAAATGCTGACCCTTTAATCCTAAATTTCCACTTGGACTGTTGCCTATTATTTCTGTTATGCTTCCTTCCTCCTCAGAATCACAACCCCAGCAGCCAGGATGGAAAAAGAAATGCTCCAGTAATGTGTTGTCTGTGTCAAGCATGGGTACCATTGGCTGTAGAAACTGGTGTTCCTTCACTGAAACACACTGATGATTCAGCTCTTTCTGGAAGACCTCCTTTCTTTTGGCACAACATATTTTTTCTCTCTGTTAAACATTGCACTTATGTAAAGGTGCCCAGTCCTCCTCATCCTCATTTAAGGCCTGCACATACTTGCCTATGATTTGGTAGAGAGGGGGAAAGAAGAGATGAAAGCTTTTGATTTCCAAAATAATAGGATTTTCTTAACCTTTTGCCTCACCTACACATCAGATGATCAAGAAAAAGATGCTAATTAAAGGAATTAAATGTTTAAAAGAGATATGTAGGAAGTGTTAGATAAGCATTTCAATTAATCCTGACAAGATATTGAAACACTTGTCAGCATAGCAATACCAATTGTAAATTTATAGTAATATTTTAATTTTCAGTGATCTGGATTGAACTCCTAGCCTGGCCAAGCAAAATACCATCTACTAAAGATGTATCCCACTTTAGGATTCAGTGCAAAGACCCTTTATTGGTGCCAGCAGTTGCCTCTCCCAACTCTCCTTAATAGTGGTTTTCTGTCCAGCCAAGGCAGAAGTTAGAAGCATGGGCTCAATTCACTCTACAGTTTTCCTCAACATGTTGACAATCATTTTCCTCTATCCCTGAAGATTTGGATGACTGACTGTTTTCCGTGCAGGCCAAATATCCTTAAACTCTCTAGACCACATATTTCAAGGATTGATATGATGCTTAGTCTCTTGGTAAATGCATTTTGTAGCTCTGGAGGAATGTCTCTTTTTTATTGCTAGCATCTGAAGCAAGCCTATGTATTTGATGACTTCATATATTTAAAGGGATATGTACCAAGGTCAGTGCCATCTCTCTCAGCTTCAGCTCAGGTAAACAATTTTCTCTATGGAGTTGCATGTTATATTTGCCCAGATGCCTCTGACTGTACACAGCTACTCTCCCTTTTATTTTTTCTTAGTTGGAGGTTACTGCAGTCTGAAGGCAGGCTTGCCATTCATCCCATATAGATAAGAACATAGCTGTGATAGCAAATCCCATCTCTACAAACTTCACCTGAAACCAGTTTGTCCAAAGGAAAACTGTTGGTTTGGTTTTATTTTCTCCCACAGATTCCATGCTTACTTATCAGCAGCCACCAAAACTCAGCCTTCTGTGCTGCTAGCACCAGACAAACTGGAAGTTAGAAACTCACCTCCCTTACCACAGGCAGGTAAGATATTTATTCTAAGCTATTAACTACTTCTGAATCAAGCAAGCTATCCAGAGAGATGATTCATACCCCTAAAAGTTTTAGATGTTGCACTCAATTATTATTATCAAGTGATGAATCCTAAAAAAAGCACTGCAAATTCAATACATAATTTTAAGTGCTGAGCCCTCCTCTGAAAGTAAATGCTTGCACTCCCTACCTGATAAATGGAAACAATGCCTCTTGAAGAAAGTCTTGTCTACCAAAACCTGCTACTTCCCACTGTACTTACCTTTTGTCTGAAGTATGAGTATTTTTTTATATAGAGAAGGCTGAGGTTCTTAAAGTCTTCTTTGCCTCAGTTTTCACTGGAAAACGCCCTGACCACACCACCCAAATCTTGGAAGGGCAGACACAGCGATTGTGAGAATGAAGACCCTGGGCCCACTGTAAGAGAGGATCTGGTTCGAGACCATCTTAAGAACCGGAAGGTGCATAAATCTATGGGATCTGATAAAATCCATCCATGGGTCCTGAAGCAGCTGGCAAATGAAGTTGCTAAGCCACTGTCCATCATATTTGAAAAATCATGGCAGTCAGATGAAGTTCCCAATGAC